>NQII01000581.1:1133205-1204121 GCA_002778355.1 Clitarchus hookeri | reverse complement strand
CAATGCGCGCCTAACCATCCGGCCACTGTCCGTGGAAGGGAACACAGCCCAGCCACAGGCCATCTCCGCCACTACCTCTCTGCCTCCCCCCACCCCCCACGCTGGCCCTGTTCTTCGAGTACAAACAGGACCCATGGTCCCCAGTTCAGGGCTAACTTGCACAGCTCCCATTGCAAAATGTCACTTTACCCGGCCACGTATCAAAGCCTTCTACTTCACCATTTCTAGCTGACTCGCGCAGCTCCTGTAGCAGAATGTCTCTCTGCCCGGCCTTGGACCAAAGCCATCAATGTCTCACGTCACTAGCTATGCTTCTACTGCATACGAGTCCGGGTATCAACAGCCTGGGGTTACCCTCGCCCCCAGCGCTACTGCATCTTCAGAGACTGAGAGAAACCTCTGTTGGCAACCTAGTACAACATATCATATCTGTAGACAGTGTAATTTTATAAAGTATTTATTTAGTGTTTGTTTATGTTTTGTAATTTTGTGACTTATGTATGTTTTGCATTGAAGCTAGTGACGTGAATGGTACTCTAATTTTGAAAACAAGTGTGTTTTGTGACTGTAAGAAATAAGATTGATGGAATGTAATATTATTATATATTTATTTTATAATTTTCCGTAGGGTTAACATAAGTAATTTTATTTTAATTATTTTGTTTATGCTTGAATTATATAGATTCAGGCAAGTGTCAGGTGCTCAGCATTTAGTTTTATTTATCTGCGATGAATTTTGTGTGAGCAAAACTTGTTTAATGTTATTTATTTTTAATTTCATTAAACTAGGAAGATTTATCACGTACATAAATTTGTCATGTGACGCTTGAAAAGACGTTGTGGGCAATGCCCGCCAGTTTTTTGAATGCATGGGCAGAATGTTCTATAACATTACAGCGAGCGGACATGATGGGACAACAATGGTGGCTGTGCTCAACAACACGGCTAGGTGGCAATACTTTGGTAGTATTCTANTCTCTGCCCGGCCTTGGACCAAAGCCATCAATGTCTCACGTCACTAGCTATGCTTCTACTGCATACGAGTCCGGGTACCAACAACCTGGGGTTACCCTCGCCCCCGGCGCTACTGCATCTTCAGAGACTGAGAGAAACCTCTGTTGGCAACCTAGTACAACATATCATATCTGTAGACAGTGTAATTTTATAAAGTATTTATTTCGTGTTTGTTTATGTTTTGTAATTCTGTGACTTAGGTATGTTTTGCATTGAAGCTAGTGACGTGAATGGTACTCTAATATTGAAAACAAGTGTGTTTTGTGACTGTAAGAAATAATATCGATGGAATGTAATATTATTATATATTTATTTTATAATTTTCTGTATGGTTAACGTAAGTAATTTTCTTTTAATTATTTTGTTAATGCTTGAATTATATAGGTTCAGGCGAGTGTCAGGTGGTCAGCATATAATTTTATTTATGTCTGCGATGAATTTTGTGTGAGCGAAACTTGCTTAATGTTATTTATTTTTAATTTCATTAAACTTGGGAGATTTATCGTGTACATAAATTTGTCACGTGACGTTTGAAAAGACGTTGTGGGCAATGCCCGCCAGTTTTTTGAATGCATGGGCACAATGTTCTATAACATTACAGCGAGCGGATGTGATGTGTATCGCTCTACACTATGATTGACAAGATAAAATTAAGAGATGGCACGGTATTATGTATGGAAGTTGTGCCACACCGATTTATTTACATAATTATGCCCAGTTGCAGCATTGGCATTAGTTTTGTTAGAATCTAAATAAAATTAATTCCTTCTTATCCAGTATCCCGGTAAGGAACTGTGTTCTTCTATCCCATCCATATAAAAAATTGAAGAGACTACCACAAAAGTTGCAGTTAAATGTATTTGTGTGTGAAACATGTTTTTATGCCTATAACAAGCCCTGATGACCAGTTTCTTATGTTTTATTACTGAGCACCGGCAAACATTATGAAAGGTTTTACAGTCAAATGTAACAAACATTTTTTTTTGTTTAAAATTGTTCAAACTTTCAACAATAATTATTACAGTAATTTACCCAGCAAATTATGAATAAAAGCCAATTTTAAAACATTTTAATTTAATTTGAATAATTCCAAAACAGTGAAAATTTATTTTTGAATGTAAATTATTTTACAAAACCCTCCATTCTTTTATTTATGGATACCATATGTAGAGTCCTACACCAACACCACTGAGGAAATAAATGTTATTTATAAGCAATTTTTCTTACTATTTTTTTTTTTAGAATGTCATGCTGAATTGGGTTTTGTTCCTGTACCAACACCTGGAGTGTCCTCTGTTTGACTAGTCCATTCTGTCACTTTGAATATAATATTCACTAATAAGCACACACACATAATATGGTGGAATTGAATTAATTTGCTCACAAACAACTATACTATGTTCGGCCCTTCAGGCCCTAATCAGGGTACAGGCTGGATATGTGTGTTTAATTGTTCTGGCAATAAACAGACATGTTCCGAATTGGCTGCATTTATCACTTATAGCTGCTATTCTTTGCATCCTGCCTCTCTCTTCTTCCCACTTCATCCTAGTGGTCCACGAACACTCTTCCAGGAATAGGCACGTGCCACCTGCCCCCCTTAGTTTCTTGCCCTTCAAGGAGCTCTGATTCTACACATTACTTGGATTCTATGGCAACGTCCCACCTTGCTCAGTAACGTGGGAGTGCCATGCCACCCTGCTATTGTCCCCTTCTGTAAAGTGCTTGGATCTGCTGGCGACATCCCGCCCAGCCAACATACTTACAGGAGGCCAGTAGTAGGCACCTACCAACCTCCCTGTATTTTCATCATATCAAGCTGTGCCTGTCCCTATTGAATAGCCACTGTCTCCCCTATCTAAGCTATTTCCCGACTACATGCCTTACCACCAGGTTGGGCAGGATAAAGCAGCCAAGCAGGTGCTAGCCCTGGTTGGAAGCTTGGTGGAAACCAAACAGATTGGGCAAGAGAAAGGTGTACAGGGTGACAATGGGACAGCAATGGTGGCTGTGCTCAACAACATGGCTAGATGGCAATACTTTGTTAGTGTTCTGNAACAATGGTGGCTGTGCTCAACAACACGGCTAGGTGGCAATACTTTGGTAGTATTCTACTACCTTCGGCTGCAACTCATCACAGCCTAAACCGCTTTGAGACTTGTTCATTCCATGCTTTATGGAGGAATGGCTGACCAAATATCTCCCCACTAATCTGTTTGTGGAGGGGCATCTGGAGTACAGCATGTTCCTACATGTTCTATCTCCGCTGGTGTGTCAAAACAAAGGCGTGACTTTCAGGGAATAAAAATTTTGTTATGCTTTTCAGCACTTAAATATTATAGTATGGCTATTATGCAATTGTGACAATTATCCAATAAAATACAGTATATGGATTTATTTATTCCAACCAGTTACTTAACTTTGTATGCGATACCATCTGACGTAGTCCAAAGCAAATTTTTTACTGCTTACCATCACAAGTGCTGCCCTGTAGTGGTTTCACTGAACAAGATTCAGTGTTAATAGTTATCAAAGCACTTAGAATATAGACTTTGTATGTTCCCACTTTGATAAAAGTAATTATTTAAATTTAAAAAAGAAATGACAAGTACTTAATTTTACCTGATTTATAAGAGGTAAATTACATCAAAAACAAACAATGCATTATAAAGTAAATTACATTGCAAACTAAACTATTAAAAAGGAACTAGCTATTATAAAAGTAAGCGAGAATGGTTTAAAGAATATATTTAAAACACTCTTGATTAACTATATGCTTAGCATGAGCATAACGAACCCAAAGACAATGACTGAAGATTTAATGACTAACTGTATATCCCCCACTGGTACATGCCATAAAAAGAAAGTTTTAGAGACATGCAATGACTAAGATATTCATTAACAGAATAATACTCTTTACTATTCACTTCACAGAGTTAATGCACTCACCTCTCATTTTCTTTATGATGCTTTCCTACCAAGTATTTGGCTATATCATTGATATAACAATTAACCAGTTCCTTTAAGTTGCGTATTATATCACTCTGGCCAATTCTGAGGAAAAAAATTATTTATATTTTCAACATAATTTTAACATAAGNCAGTTCCTTTAAGTTGCGTATTATATCACTCTGGCCAATTCTGAGGAAAAAAATTATTTATATTTTCAACATAATTTAAAAATAAAACATAACATTACACTGTTACTTATCCATCACAAAAAAGTAGTGCTCTCCAAAATATTTTTTGGTTCACAATATTCTGGGTACTAACATCCATTATTTATCAGGCATCCTACATCTGTCCCAAGTATAAATTCAAGCTGCAAGCAGTTATTTCATATCCTTAAAATCTAAGTACACAAGTAATTTTCTTATGCTGATGTGCCCGGAAAATTAGGATAAGTAAGCACATCTGATTTACACAGCAGAGCCCCTTTGCAAGTCAAAGGTTGAATCCATCAGTTATATGTGTACGTACGTATATAAAGCAACAGACATCTGAGGAATCTTGTACAGTGCTTGCATCATGAAAATGGTACGTTAAAATAATTTCAGTGAANTAAAGCAACAGACATCTGAGGAATCTTGTACAGTGCTTGCATCATGAAAATGGTATGTTAAAATAATTTCAGTGAATTTCAATGTGACAATACAGTAGAAGCTTGTGAGAGGAGTTATAGCTATTCAGCAATATAAACTAAGTTGGATTTTCACATTGGCCACATTACCTCCAACTACAAAAATTCCATTAAAATACCAAACATACAAAAGTGGTGTGACTGTTGATGCTTTGAATGAATATGACTGGCAACTTTTTCCAAGACTTCTTTCAAGCAACAAGCATGCAAAACTGAAAAATAATACTGTAATTCACTGCAAAGGCCACAACAAGCATTAACGTAAGGACTCTACAATGTACGCTTCTTTATATCGGATTTAGCAGTCAATGCCCAACTGGAGTACCATTGCTAATAGCTTAGTCCGACAAATCACATTTCTAAATTATTCGGTCCACATGTGTGAAAAACTAAATGAATCGGTGAATCCTGCACATCATCAAAAGACTTTACTGGCTGACAGTGGTTCTGTAATGGCATGGGGTATGTTCAGCTGTCACACATTAATATCCCCCATTGAACAATATGTGCCAATACTTTTGAAATTACACCCATTAATGTCCTGCATTCATCTAGATAAATTTGGTCTCTTCCAATAGAGCAATGCATCACCACACATGTCTAAACATGCCAACAGATTGTTGGAGGAACACTTCTCTGACTTTGTGGTCATGCAATCGTCCCCTGGTTCACCTGATTTAAACATTATTGAGAAAATCTTGGATGCCTGCAATGCACTGTTGAAAGCAGAGATCTATCGCCTTAGAATAATACTGACCGTATACTGTTTCTAGGAAGATATGGTGCACAATGTCCACTAATTATTTCAAGAAGCTCATGATGTCTAGGCCACATCACATTTATGTACTTCTAATGAACACACAGACGGTCCATGAGATAGAAAGTAATCCTATAGCAGGGCCTCTATTTCCTTGTAGTGAAATGACCAGGATGGGAGGAACAACCCAGCCATCCTGCTCCTTTCGCAGCAGGAGATGGGGTGTCAATTGACGGTGATGAAGTCGAGTCACAACGAGGCCCTAGCGCACATAACCTGCACAGCCATACCAAACTAAGATTTTCTGGTGCAGCTGTGAGGGGAAAATTCTGAGGAAATTCCTCCTAATTATATTGGCTTCCTTCATCCAAAAGCATCATATTATCCTAGTATTTCTGTATTGCAAACTGAACTTGTATATTTTATATANTTGGCTTCCTTCATCCAAAAGCATCATATTATCCTAGTATTTCTGTATTGCAAACTGAACTTGTATATTTTATATATACAGTTTCCTTGACGTACGATGGCTGCGGTGCTCGGCAAGTCACCTAGTCTAAGGGGGTTTTTAAGCGGGTTCAGGCAGAGAACCCTAGTGGCCTTACAGACTGGTTACTGCGGGTTCACCCAGGTCCTTAAGGAGCCGGTATACAAAGTCCACCTGGTAGAGCAGCGGCAAGCACTCTCAAGTGGAGTGTGTGTGTCTGGGGTTGAAGCAATCTTTGCTGGTAGAAANGCCTGGTAGAGCAGCGGCAAGCACTCTCAAGTGGAGTGTGTGTGTCTGGGGTTGAAGCAATCTTTGCTGGTAGAAATTCTCTTTGAGGCACAGAGCCTTAACACGACAGTGGTTAGGGCAAGCTGCAGAGTTGCCAAGGCAGAGGAAGTCAATGCGATGACAACTCGACATCAACTGGCGTTCTGGGTGCTCGTCCAGACCTAAATATGGTAGACAGCCTTCCTTCGGCTTTCTTCGGTGTGGTCCAGTCATCTTTGTCCGGCTGGCTCCTCTCTTCGTGGGTGGCGTCATCCCTTGTTGCGCTCTCTTGATGAGGGATGGAAGCGGGGTAGTTCTGTGATTGCGGGTAGTATTTGATGCTTGCTTAGGTTTCGTTCAGCTGGCTAGGCAGGGGCGCATGATTGACGTGCGTAGTTTGTACACTGGCAACGGAGATATCTTAGTCATCATCTTGGTGCAGTTGTCTTGGGTTCGTTCCCTGGTGTGGTTACCGTGACGTCTCATGCGCTGAGTTGAAGAGTTGGAGAAACACAAAAGCTATTGCCAGCTACGCGTCATAAGTCATCGTTATGCATTATTTGTAATTTGAGGCACTTCTTCCAGAAAGAAATTAATTAACAAAAAGAAAAAAACAAAGAAATGNGTTATGCATTATTTGTAATTTGAGGCACTTCTTCCAGAAAGAAATTAATTAACAAAAAGAAAAAAACAAAGAAATGAACTATGTTAAATGGGCATCCTAGTTTTTCTGGTTCTTCAGAATATATCATTCATTTCCAGATATAAATTATAAAAAATTAGTTTTTGACAATTTAGACTTTTAAGTCATTCTCTATTAAGAAGTTTTCCTGCATAATGGAGTGAAATACAAAATATTTTTCAGTTGATCTACTGCCACCTCTTGTTTTAGTAATTGTTTTTTATACAACACTGAGCATTTATTACATACATGTATACATAACAAATACCTATGTCCACAAAACTATAAACTGAAAATAAATCATACACAGTCTCAAATAACATTTATTTGTTCATTCATCTGTCAATTTATTTATTTCCTCATTCATTGATGCTACTTTTCTTATTCATTCCTCCATTCTATCTTCACTTTTTCATTCTCCTGTTTATCGGTTTGTGTGTTCATGTGTAATTTAATCAATTCATAAATTAAATTTAACTCAATCTCATTCCGAACTACCCATTCATCCATTTCTTTGTCCGTCCATCGATCTGTCCAACTAACCACCCACTCTCTTGATATTATTGAGAATTCCAGCATTTAATCCATAGTTATAACATGTTCAGTTATTTACTTTCCAAAAGAATTACATTTTTCTCACATACATGTCACTCAATAATTGTCTGACCTGACAGTTTAACCCAGCATTAAGTAGAGACTGTTCTCATGGACTGTAACAAACATCACTGACGAAAATAGATAGGCAGTCAAAAAGGCATCATAATATTCCACTCGTGTGTGTGTCATATANTAACAAACATCACTGACGAAAATAGATAGGCAGTCAAAAAGGCATCATAATATTCCACTCGTGTGTGTGTCATATATATATACACACCTTTTTTTCTTATTCTTTTTTTTTCTTTTTCATTATTAAATATAATATCAACCTAATGGAACAGCTAAGGGTAACAAATTAACATTTTAANCTTTTTTTTTCTTTTTCATTATTAAATATAATATCAACCTAATGGAACAGCTAAGGGTAACAAATTAACATTTTAAACTAATCTAAAACATGAGGTGAATAAGTCTTTCATAGTTTAAACTAACCTAAACCAATACACATACACAAATGTTCATTCAGTTAACTTTGTTTAATTAAAACCAATGTCAACTTGTCAGACTGTCTTGAAAACTCTGAAGTAACATAACACAAATTAACAACTGAATTTTCTCTAGCAACGCCAGTGACATTCCACAAGAGGAACCTTATCACCACTCATCCACTAAGATGGCACCAACCAACCATCAATAAACCCCAGCAATCCAGTTTTTAATTGAATACCTGCATGAAAAGTTCTCTCACCGGCAAACAAAGAAGTATTCATTTGTAACCAGGCAATGTATCATTGTTAAGTATTCTTGGAAGAACTTCACTTTCTCGCAGCACTCATCAAAAGAAGGCTCACAACTAAGAAATTCCCTCATTGCTTGCACTTGTGATAAATCATACAGTGGATTAAACTTATCTTCTGGAAAAAAATACAAAATGCCAAGCATTATATATAATATTAAATTTATTAATTTTATTTATTGGAAATGTGGTTTAAACATGCATACATGTGAAATAATACACGTATTACATAATATTGTAATATACTTTATACATCATAAATATGCCTGAAAGAGTAAGCTAAAACTAAAAGATAGATTCAACACACCATAACAGTAAAAAAAAATTTTTAATTAAAGCATCCATACAGACTGTCTAATTACACACAACTTTGAGGATAATGGTAACATAAACAAACCAAATTAGAAAAAAATGTATAATTTGCAAGTATAAAAATTTTTTCAAAATATGTTTTTTTATTTTTTAAATAAAATTATGCATTTTTTATAGACTGAATGCAATTAATAAAATACAAACAATCCAAGTATGTATAGACTGTGTTGAAACTGATGAAAATCATTTACAAACATGTAACTTTTAAAATATAAACCACTCTTTTCTATGAGAGAGTGGGCAAACAAAAAAGCTGCTAACTTGCTCAAATCCTTCACGAAGTTAACAAATTATTTATCAAGCATCGTGAAACCTCCTTAAGAAGTTTCCTGCTTAATAAGTGTATTAATTTTACACATTGTCTATATACACATGTAACATTTACACTTTTAATAAGTTTTCGTGATAAGCATTATTTTTTTCAGTCCCTTCAGAACTGTCTTAACGCAGNCATCATAAATATGCCTGAAAGAGTAAGCTAAAACTAAAAGATAGATTCAACACACCATAACAGTAAAAAAAAATTTGTAAATTAAAGCATCCATACAGACTGTCTAATTACACACAACTTTGAGGATAATGGTAACATAAACAAACCAAATTAGAAAAAAATGTACATTTTGCAAGTATAAAAATTTTTTANAAATGTATAATTTGCAAGTATAAAAATTTTTTCAAAATATGTTTTTTTATTTTTTAAATAAAATTATGCATTTTTTATAGACTGAATGCAATTAATAAAATACAAACAATCCAAGTATGTATAGACTGTGTTGAAACTGATGAAAATCATTTACAAACATGTAACTTTTAAAATATAAACCACTCTTTTCTATGAGAGAGTGGGCAAACAAAAAAGCTGCTAACTTGCTCAAATCCTTCACGAAGTTAACAAATTATTTATCAAGCACCGTGAAACCTCCTTAAGAAGTTTCCTGCTTAATAAGTGTATTAATTTTACACATTGTCTATATACACATATAACATTTACACTTTTAATAAGTTTTCGTGATAAGCATTATTTTTTTCAGTCCCTTCAGAACTGTCTTAACGCAGCTTTTACTGTATTTTAGATAGACAATTTTTATTGTAGCATCACTGTATTGCTCTCTAGTACACGGTATATCAACTGTTGTAAATGAAGAAACCTAAACTGATGTTTTGTTTGCTCCTGACCCCATATACGCACGTTGTGCCGGTTCACCTTACCATTTGTATGGAATGTCGCTTCAGCGCTAAAAACCAGCTTAGACATGAAGGCATCGTCTACCTCGTTCTGGGCACATAAAGAAAACATCAGACCGTCCCTTTCACATTGATGTGTCAAATGCGAGCTCACTTCCCCCTCACCACCTCAAACCGAGAGTTACGAACGCCATCCAAACCGTAACACCAGACATACTGACAAAGCGTGGAACGAGTTTGATTATCGCGTAGATGTCGTTTCATTTGATTGGTCAATCAAGGTTGTAGGTTGTTTGGTTTTGATATTATAAACCTTCAAAGTTGGGGTATTCTTNTTGGTCAATCAAGGTTGTAGGTTGTTTGGTTTTGATATTATAAACCTTCAAAGTTGGGGTATTCTTTTATACTCATTCTGTATATTTAAATTTATGAAATTTTATAAAAAAGAATTTTAATGAAATTTTATGCTTCTCAATAAATAAAATAATTTTCCTTACACAGGAAATTTAGCACAATGGAATGTAATCCATACTCTGTTTTACATCTACTGATTTATATATAGACTTAAGAAACCAGTTTTTAAAATACTGTGCATACAATACCAATTCTTTCATTAATATAACAAGAAATGTTAAGCATCTAGTTTCAAGCGTTATTACTTATTCCTGGAAAATACTGAACACTGAGACATACTAGTATAATCAAGCATTAGTTAAACAATTACAAAATCTACAGTTATTTCTCCAAGGAATATGTGTTTGACATTCACGTAAAACATGTACCGGTATGTGTTGACAAAGGAAATTTGTGGTTCACAGTGAATTCTACTTGTCTTACGTCCAGCCAATCACTAACTACTCTAAATAAATTCAATGTTTGTAATAATTTAAAAGAAAACAAACACCTATTAGACCTACACGCTCACGTTTCACTTTGCAGACACGTTTTTTTTTCAATTGTGCATCATACATGCTGCAAGCAATAGATCGATATATGGTTGTATTTTTTTCGCAATTGTTTGTTGATGCATACATGATAGAAAATGTGTGATAAATATTATAGTCGTAAAACNGGTTGTATTTTTTTCGCAATTGTTTGTTGATGCATACATGATAGAAAATGTGTGATAAATATTATAGTCGTAAAACATTTTTTATAAATGAATTTTAACTACCTCAAAAGAAAATACCAGCATTATAAGTTGATTTTATATTTTATTTTACGAATTTCCCCAGATATTGCTTATATTGAGTTAAATGTGTAGCGGCACCAAAGCCAGCCATATCTGGATCTGTCAAGTAATTTCAAATCACGTGTTAACAATAAAAGATAAAAATAAGATCAAGAAAATAGTTTTTTGGTAGCAAGAATACAAATACTATGTTTGAGAAAACATGTCCCACAAGATAACTAAGTTGCGGTAATTTCCATGATAAATCATTTCGGTTGATGAAATGATTTGGTTGGACCATGGCAGATTGTAACAGATACCGATTTTGGATTTATTGACAGACACATCAATATCAGTATCTGTCCATCCCGTGTATTANGCAGATTGTAACAGATACCGATTTTGGATTTATTGACAGACACATCAATATCAGTATCTGTCCATCCCGTGTATTAACATCACCCTAGGGTGCATAATCCACATGCATTATTATCCTTACATTCAGATAGCCAAACATTTAAACACTCACTGCGACAGTTGAGGTTGTTTGTGTGTAAAGGCTGATCATTGTAAAGTAAGATTTTTTTTAACAAATCTTAGAAAAAATTAATTGCCCATTACTACTGTACATATACGCTGCAGTTCACACTGACACGCTGGCTCCCCGTTAAGTTGGCAACAATTTAATGAAAATAGTTCTAAGACTTGGATGTTGTATTGTGAGTGTAATGTTAAAATTTATGGTTACTGACATTAGTATTTCTTATTTTATAAACATACAAACATATCTCTGTATGTATTGTCTTTCCTGAAAATTCCACAGTTTCTTTGCTTGGTTGATGCATGAATAAACTAAGGCAATGTTAATTTTGTAAATGATGGAAAGATTGCAAAAAATTAGAAGAAAGGTATATGTTAAGCAGGGCTTTCAAAAGTGCTCAATTAATGGTGAAAAGCCTATAATGAGATGCTCACTGAGTGATGTGATGTAGTCAAAGATGGGCAGGAACAGACTCTCCAAGCTGACCTCCAGTGCTCTGTGAGCTTCTTCCAGGTAGTGAGGGCACAGCCTCACCTTCAACAGTGTCTTGTCGGATGCCACATTCACCCACGTTTCCAGTGCTGGGAGGTTTTGGGCCAACCCAGCAATCTGTAACATACCGTGTACTACCAGCTCCCGGTGGTTTTATTTTTGGTTGTAACGATAAAAAAAAAAGAACTTACTTAAAAACATAAAATAAATTGTACTGAGAAAGTATTTCCCACAGCTACTTAAAAATATTTGTGTTATTTTTAACTTGTTGAACATAGGGCAATGTGTAAAATTTTCCTCTTTGGAGTCCCCAAAATCTTAAAAAAACTTTTTCTAAACATATTTTATGATGAACTTTCAGTTTCCCCACTTGTAAATACAGTGGTTCAGTGCAGTCTTGTGTATTTCAAAATAAAAAAATACAGGTAGTTTTTTTATATGATTATATTTATGCAAAAACTTTGTAACATAATATGTCTATTTGAGTCACATTACTCCACATGTAATTTCTACAAGTTGAATGGCGCTTGGCCTTAATGCAAGGTCCAATGAATGAGATTTTAGTGTTCTCTTTCTGGGAAAGAATTGAGGTATTCTATACCCTGCCCCTGGCACTGGAGGGACATGATCAGGCATGGACAACCTGGCTACNACCAGCTCCCGGTGATTTTATTTTTAGTTGTAACGATAAAAAAAAAAACCCCCTCTTAAAAACATAAAATAAATTGTACTGAGAAAGAATTTCCCACGGCAACTTAAAAATATTTGTGTCATTTTTAACTTGTTGAACATAGGGCAATGTGTAAAAGTTTCCTCTTTGGAGTCCCCAAAATCTTAAAAAACTTTTTCTAAACATATTTTATGATGAACTTTCAGTTTCCCCACTTGTTAATAAAGTGGTTCAGTGCATTCTTGTGTATTTCAAAATAAAAAAATTAAAGTTGTTTTTATATATGATTATATTTATGCAAAAACTTTGTAACATAATATATCTATTTGAGTCACATTACTCCACATGTAATTTCTACAAGTTGAATGGTGCTTGGCCTTAATGCAGGGTCTAATGAATGAGATTTTAGTGTTCTCTTTCAGGGAAAGAATTGAGGTATTCTATACCCTGCCCCTGGCACTGGAGGGACATGATCAGGCATGGACAACCTGGCTACAAAGAGCATGGTGTGCCAGCCAGTAAGCGATCGCATATCCCGTGCATGTCATTGGTAGTGCTGCTTTTACCAACTGTCAGTGGTGTGACAAATAGACAGCGGGGAGCAGGGTATGCATTGCCCCTTCTTAAATTTAAAAAAGGGTGCCAAATTGAATGTAAATGGCCACCCGAACTGTTTTTGTTCACCAAAATGTGTTGACATATAGTATATGTAACTCTTGTCTTTGCAGTGATGTAGCTAACTTTATACTGGACTTAAAGCCTTATTTTAAATTACATTTTGTATTACAATTACTATTGTTGAAATATTATTATAATATATTACTGATACTTACAACCATCTTTGCTTCTGGGTTATAAACATTTCTCTGTCTTTTATGTACTGTGTAAATTAGGTTTTGATTGCACCAAAATGAAATTTGTAAGAGAAAGAAAAATGTCTTTAAACAGGGTGCCTAAATCCTTCCCCCTAGGGAAGCACGTAAAGGTTTGCATCCTCCTAAGATGGAAAAACAGTTTCGCCACTGCCAACTGCTCACCCCTCCAATGGATGCTGAGACAACTACACACATTGACCATGTACTGTTTACATTTTTAGTGCAACCCATTCACATTTAGGGACAAGGGATTTAACAGCATGTGCAACTGTGTATTGGGCATGCATAAAAAAAGTTGAGAGATCTGGTAACTAGATCTTTAGCACCCAAAATGAGTTGAGAGATTTGAGTGGCTCTTAAAAATGAGGTCTTGAGAGCTGCTGAGGGTGAAATGAGGTGAGAATGGAGCAGCGTCTGAATGCAAGGGCGGGGGAAANGTGTTGACATATAGTATATGTAACTCTTGTCTTTGCAGTGATGTAGCTAACTTTATACTGGACTTAAAGCCTTATTGTAAATTAGATTTTGTATTGCAATTACTATTGTTGAAATATTATTATAATATATTACTGATACTTACAACCATCTTTGCTTCTGGGTTATAAACATTTCTCTGTCTTTTATGTACTGTGTAAATTAGGTTTTGATTGCACCAAAATGAAATTTGTAAGAGAAAGAAAAATTTCTTTAAACAGGGTGCCTAAATCCTTCCCCCTAGGGAAGCATGTAAAGGTTTGCATCCTCCTAAGATGGAAAAACAGTTTCGCCACTGCCAACTGCTCACCCCTCCAATGGATGCTGAGACAACTACACACATTGTCCAAGTACTGTTTGCATTTTTAGTGCAACCCATTCACATTTAGGGACAAGGGATTTAACAGCATGCGCGACTGTGTATTGGGCATGCATAAAAAAAGTTGACAGATCTGGTAACTAGATATTTAGCACCCAAAATGAGTTGAGAGATTTGAGTGGCTCTTAAAAATGAGGTCTTGAGAGCTGCTGAGGGTGAAATGAGGTGAGAATGGAGCAGCGTCTGAATGCAAGGGCGGGGGAAACTGGAGATCCCCGAGAAAGTCCACCAACCAGTGGCATTGTCCAGCACGATTCCCACTTGCAGAAATCTGGGAGTTGATGGGGTTTAGCACCCAAAAGGGCGAGTTTGAGATGCCCAAGAATGGAATACAATGGTAGGCAAGATTGGATTTAAGGGATAGGGGATGGGACAGCTACTCGAGGCAGCTGCTCTGGGCAGCATGTCTAAGGAGTGGTGGAGGGGCACCTTGTAAGAACTTTGATTGAAATTAATCAAAAACTATCTTAAATCCAACATGATTCAAGGCAGACTGACCATCTTGGCTATACTATCATGACAGTAAAGACATTAATTCAAAGAATTGTTAAGATGTCATTGTGTCATTTTCAGAGAGGAAAGTAAGAAAATTTATTTTATAGCATACAAGAGGAGGGTTTGTGTTTTAATGTGCACCTAACATTCTCCTGTAATATTCATAGTGATGTGAAATGCCTATAAATAAAACCTTTATTAGTAACACTATTAAACTACTATATTTAATTAACCCTTCATATACTCCTGTTGTAATTATGAAGCACAATATCACGTTAAAACTTTATTTACTACTCCACATAACGGTTAGATGATACACACACAGAAAACGCAGCAACAATAACAATACACATAAGGTGCGCCAACACAACAAATATATATATAACACAATTATTTGTGTATACAGATTACGTATTGCCAACTTCAACACTCTCCCTTAATCTGGAGACTCAACACCTAAGCCCTTTATACATATACTGTGTTTAGCGCTAGGTAGTCCTTTGGTCAAAATTTCAGCAATCATCCTCTCTGTGGGTGCATAGGATAGGTCGACCAGCTTCATCCTGACAGCATCCCTGACGAAGTGATGGAGAACGTCAATGTGCTTCGTCCTGTTGTGGAACACTGGATTGATTGCCAACTTCTGAGCCTCCTGGTTATCATTCAGTAACACAATGTTGGTTTTCTTCCCAAGCATTCCATGCAGCAGACTTCTGATATGGGTTTATCCTTGGTTGCCTCGGACAAGGCCAAGTACTCAGCCTCTGTGCTGGATAAGGCTACCGTTCGCTGCTTCCTAGACTCCCAGGTGACGGCTTCTCCTCCTAATTGAAATACAAAACATATATAAGATCTTCTGTCTTGCTTGTCATTGGCCCAATCAGCATCCACATAACCGAAGAGGTTGTTTCCTGTTTTTCTGTACAAGAGGCAGTAGCTGGAAGTGCCTTTCAAGTACCTTAACAATCTCTATGTAGGCTACCAGTGCTCTTCATCATACGCTTTATTAAATTGACTAAGCAGACTCACAGCATATGCAATGTCAGGTCTCCTTTACACAGACAAATACATTAATGAACCTACCAAGCATTGGTACAGCAAACACAAGTCCACAATGCCGATGGGGTCTACTTTACTCATGTCGCAATTCACATCCAATGAAGTGCTAACTGGTTTGCAGTCACTTATTCCAAATCTATCTAGAATTTGGGATAGGTATTTGCACTGATTGACATAGATCTCTCCCTTCTCTCTGCGACGCTGAATTCTCAGTCCAAGGCAATTACTTGCTTCTCAGAGATCCCTGCATTTGAANCAACATGATTCAAGGCAGACTGACCATCTTGGCTATACTATCATGACAGTAAAGACATTAATTCAAAGAATTGTTAGGATGTTATTGTGTCATTTTCAGAGAGGCAAGTAAGAAAATTTATTTTATAGCATACAAGAGGAGGGTTTGTGTTTTAGTGTGCACCTAACATTCTCCTGTAATATTCATAGTTATGTGAAATGCCTATAAATAAAACCTTTATTAGTAACACTATTAAATTACTATATTTAATTAACCCTTCATATACTCCTGTTGTCATTATGAAGCACAATATCACGTTAAAACTTTATTTACTACTCCACATAACGGTTAGATGATACACACGTAGAAAACGCAGCAACAATAACAATACACATAAGGTGCGCCAACACAACAAATATATATAACACAATTATTTGTGTATACAGATTACGTATTGCCAACTTCAACACTCTCCCTTAATCTGGAGACTCAACGCCTAAGCCCTTTATACATATACTGTGTTTAGCACTAGGTAGTCCTTTGGTCAAAATTTCAGCAATCATCCTCTCTGTGAGTGCATAGGATAGGTCGACCAGCTTGTAGGACTGTCGTAGGGACTGCTTCACTACCTCTTGCAGTTACACGAACGTCCTGTTGTGGAACACTGGATTGTTTGCCAACTTCTGAGCCCCCTGGTTATCATACAGTAACACAATGTTGGTTTTCTTCCCAAGCATTTCATGCAGCAGACTTCTGATATGGGTTTATCCTTGGTTGCCTCGGACAAGGCCAAGTACTCAGCCTCTGTGCTGGA
Organism: Clitarchus hookeri; assembly: GCA_002778355.1. Lineage (NCBI taxonomy): Eukaryota > Metazoa > Arthropoda > Insecta > Phasmatodea > Phasmatidae > Clitarchus > Clitarchus hookeri. The sequence goes on along the minus strand of NQII01000581.1, from coordinate 1,187,116 downwards.
TAAGGCTACCGTTCGCTGCTTCCTAGACTCCCAGGTGATGGCTTCTCCTCCTAATTGAAATACAAAACATATATAAGATCTTCTGTCTTGCTTGTCATTGGCCTAATCAGCATCCACATAACTGAAGAGGTAGTTTCCTGTTTTCTGTACAAGAGGCAGTAGCTGGAAGTGCTTTTCAAGTGCCTTAACAATCTCTATGTAGGCTACCAGTGCTCTTCATTATACGCTTTGTTAAATTGACTAAGCAGACTCACAGCATATGCAATGTCAGGTCTCCTTTACACAGACAAATACATTAATGAACCTACCAAGCATTGGTACAGCAAACACAAGTCCACAATGCTGATGGGGTCTACTTTACTCATTTCGCAATTCACATCCAATGAAGTGCTGACTGGTTTGCAGTCACTTATTCCAAATCTATCTAGAATTTGGGATAGATATTTGCACTGATTGACATAGACCTCTCCCTTCTCTCTGCGACGCTGAATTCTCAGTCCAAGGCAATTACTTGCTTCTCAGAGATCCCTGCATTTGAANTCTCTCCCTTCTCTCTGCGACGCTGAATTCTCAGTCCAAGGCAATTACTTGCTTCTCAGAGATCCCTGCATTTGAATCATTTCATCCTTGAGCTTCCCTTTATCCTCCACAATTGTTTTAAAAAATTACAAGGTCATAGACATACACAGCAACAATGACAATGTTTTCTTCACAAGCCTTGCTGTATACACAGAGTTCATACTCAGACAATTTATAATCCATCTCAAGAATTGCACCATGCAGTCTCATGTTCCATACTCTGGATGACTGTTTAAGGCCATACAATGCTTTCTTAAGTAGACATACCTTTGTTTCTTGACCTGCAACGACGAAGCCCTCTGGTTGTTCCATGAACACTTCCTCCTCCAGCTCACCTTTTAAGAAGGTCGTTGCAACATCCAGATGGTCTATGTCCCATTCCCATTCAGCTGTGAGTGCCAGTAGTATCCTGACCGTAGAGTTCCTTACCATGGGGAAAAAGGTTTCTTCCTAATCAATTCCAGCTTCCTGGGTGAATCCCTTTGCGACCAGCCAAACTTTGTATAGAGTTACACTGCAATCTTCACCCCTATTCACCTTGAATACCCACTTGTTCTTTACCACCTTTTTGTCCTCAGGGACGTCGGTCAGGATCCATGCATCATTTTTGACCAGTGAATCATACTCTTCTTGCATTGCGGGTTGCCACTTGTGCTTATTTCCACTTGAGAGTGCATCTGTGACAGACCTTGACTCATCACACACAGTTTGGTATGTCACCATGTCAGTGAACTTCTTTGGATACCTTTCCCTTCTTAGGAACCTCCTTTCTTCACTTTGCGGTGGACACTTCAAGACTTCTTGTTGATTATTACATCCCTGTTCTGCCAACTGCTGCACTGATATGGAGTCTTTGATGTTAGGCTCATTGTTCCTGGACAAAGGTGGCGGTGCGAAGCCAAGAAAGTCTGGTGATAGTCTTCCATGTTGCATTTCATTCTCCGCTTCGCATTCTGGTTGTGTGAATTTCACTGTGGACACATCAATTTCATCAGTCACGTTTAAATATCTAGATTCCCCTTCAATGAACACAACATCGCGGGACCTATGGATTCTTTTCGAACTCTTGGGATCAATGAGTCTGTACCCTTTTGTGTCTTCACAATATCCCACGAATATCATACTTCTGCTTTTGGCATCCCATTTCTTTCGCTGCTGTTTGGGTACATGCATAAAGGCGGTACATCCAAATGCTCTCAAATTGCTCAGATCCACCTTTTGTCCCGACCACACTTCTTCAGGTGCCATGACCTTTTAGGACTTTGTTGGTGATCTATTCTTTAAATAAATGGCTGTGTTAACAGCCTCAGCGCAATATTTTTTATCCAGTCCGGCATCTTTCAATATTGTGCGAGCTTTCTCAACAATGGTCCTATTCGCTCTNCAGCGCAATATTTTTTATCCAGTCCGGCATCTTTCAATATTGTGCGAGCTTTCTCAACAATGGTCCTATTCGCTCTCTCCGCCACCCCGTTTTGTTCTGGGGTGTACTCAACTGTTAACCGATGCTTTATCCCAGCCATTCCAAGTACCCTTTGCATCATTTGGTTAACATACTCCTTTCCATTGTCGGACCGAAGTATTTTGACTTTCATTCCAGTTTCATTTTCTACCCTGGCCTTGAATTCACAGAACTTGCTTGGCGCTTCATCCTTTGACTTAATGCAGTAACTGAATGTCTTCTGGGTGGCATCATCAATAAATGTCAGCGAATAATGTGCACCATTTATGGACTCTCTTCATTGGCCCGCACAAATCTGTGAGAATAAGTTCCAGTTTGTGTGCTGCTTTNCAGCGCAATATTTTTTATCCAGTCCGGCATCTTTCAATATTGTGCGAGCTTTCTCAACAATGGTCCTATTCGCTCTTTCCGCCACCCCGTTTTGTTCTGGGGTGTACTCAACTGTTAACTGATTTTATCCCAGCCATTCCAAGTACCCTTTGCATCATTTGGTTAACATACTCCTTTCCATTGTCGGACCAAAGTATTTTGACTTTCATTCCAGTTTCATTTTCTACCCTGGCCTTGAATTCACAGAACTTGCTTGGCGCTTCATCCTTTGACTTAATGCAGTAACTGAATGTCTTCTGGGTGGCATCATCAATAAATGTCAGCGAATACTGTGCACCATTTATGGACTCTCTTCATTGGCCCGCACAAATCTGTGAGAATAAGTTCCAGTTTGTGTGCTGCTTTATTGGATCCTTTTGTGTCGAATGGTTTTCTTGAGTGTTTCCCTTCGAGACAAGGGATGCAGGGCTTCTCATCTTCACTCACAAAGTCTATACCTAATGCCATACCATCTCGCAGTAACTTCATGTTATCCAATTCAAGTGCCCTAATCTTCTATGCCACAAAATCTGTGTGTTACCCACCCATCACTGCAAGATTAGTTTTGATGGGTACCACATTTAGTTTATAGATGTCCCCCACTTCAGTCGGACATGCCTTCACTTCATCTTCAATGCTGCAATCAGTGTCTTCATAAATCTGACAGCCCTCAGCAGTGAACACCACCACCATGCCTTTCTTGACGATTGCACTGACTGACAATAAATTCGTCGAAAGATTGGCCACGTAAGTAACGCCTTCGATGGTTCTCACATTCCCCTTGCCATCTACCTGAACTTTTACGTTCCCTGTACCAATCGCAGACAATCTCTCACTATTAGCAAATGTTACTTCTTGCTGTTCTTAAACATGATAATCCTCTAACCAATTTTTGCGGTTCGTCATGTGGTTGGTGGCGCCTGAGTCCACAAACCAATCACTTCCATTGCCATTTGCAGATAATGCTGTCAGTAGCGACCAGTCACTGTCTCGTGATTTAGTCCTTCCTTGCTTCTTGGGACAGCCACATGCCTTGTGGCCTGGCTCATTGTAACTAAAACACCTGAATACTCTACTGCCCCAGTTTTTTTTAAAGTTCATATCTCTCACTGGTTTTGAGGACGACTCATACCTTTAGTTGGCTACAAAGACTGCATCACCTGAATGTCTCTGATCCACTAGTGTACGTTTAATGTCTTCCTGAATGAGCTTCCCCTTTACAAAGTCGCTTGTTATTGTGGCCCCTGAGCTTTCCAGTGCCATCGCCATAGGATCATATTCAAATGATAAGCCACTGAGCATGATGACTCCCACAAACTCATTGTCAATTGATGCACAGATGTATGCTAGTTGCTGTGCAAGTGACATGTCCTCAGATACATATTCTTCCATGGTCTTGTGATCCTCCAGTTTCACTCCGAACAACTTCCGCAACAGACCTAACCTCCTTAAAGTCCCTTGTTTTCGTAAGCACTTTTGTGGTTATCCCATGCTTCCCTAGACATTTCTGACGAGTGAATATTTATCAGGTAGTGAGGCTGTATCATAAAACAAATCTTTGCTCTTTTCTTTTGATCTTTCTCTGGGTCGGCGGCCGCTTTTGCACCTTCATCCGGAAAAACACAATCCCACAAATATTCGTGCATTAGGTAGAGCTCCATCAGAAATTTCCAGTTATTGTAATTACTGGTACCTTCCAACTTCTCAATTTGAGATAGCGATCTGGAGTTTACCCTGTTAGCGAAGGTAATTGCCGCTTCTGCAGAGCTCGTGGCGATAAAAGAATCCAGATGCCCTCAATTGGATCAAGTCGTCAATGTGCATGCAAACCTCGTGCATTCACGGTGCTTAAAGAATTATGTGCACATCGCCGCATCCTGGGCCCATAACCTGTTGTCATTATTAAACACAATATCACGTTAAAACTTTATTTACTACTCCACATAACGTTTAGATGATATACACAAAGAAAATGTGGCAACAACAATACACATCAGGTGCCCCAACACAACAAATATATATATATATATATAACACAATTGTTTGTGTCTATAGATTACGTATTGCCAACTTCAACCCCTCTTAAATGATAGATTATTTGCTCAATCAAAATTAATTGACTAGAGTAAAACTAACATAAAATCAATTTTCATGGTGTTTAAAGTTACCTCAACTCTCTATTTGTCCTTGATTACAAAAAGTAGGGGGATCACCTGCCACATACCCTTAAATCCCCCAAATATGGGTGAAGGGGAGCAGAACCCAACTTTGCCCCCCCCCCCTCCTTTTTTTCACCCCATTTCCCTTAACTAAAGATTCTTAGATCCAGCACTGATGGCAGGGCAATCAGGAGCAGCCTATCAGCAATCAGTAATGTCTGCCACATATCTCACATGCAAAAAACTGGAAGTGTCCTCGCAGGGTATCAAACCCAGATTGTCGTGATGGAAGGCTGGCAAGCTAGCTACTCAGCTGCCAAGAGTCAGCTAATGATTTTATCTTTTGGGATTATATCACTATGACTCACTTATGATAACAATGATAATTATTTCTCACAACTTACTGAATTGAGTGCGTTGTGGAAGAACTGGAATAGCTCAATCTTCGAAGGGTACATCTCTATACCAGTTTCCTCTAGAAGGAGGTCTATTTTCAAGTAAGGAATCTTGTGATGGTCGGACATCACTTCCAACACTTTGCTGATAGTCCTTGTCATAGCATCAGTTATCTGGAATATAAAAAAATTTAAACTTTTTTAAAATTAAAAATGACGGGCATGAGACCATCACATATGTTATTCAAAATATTTATTTCTGCATTAGGTACCAGTGCACCTGTTTCCATAGGTGCATGCTTAATGACAGAACAGCCAAATGTAGCTTGCATTCCACAGAATTCCCCGACATTTAACTACTATGATGAAAATTCCATAATATTTCTTGATTTCCCTAACAGCTTTCAAATTCCCTGATATATTCCGTTTTTCAGGTTTTTCAGACAAGTGGTGGCAATTTTATAAACACAATAAAGGAAATAAGCAAGGAAAATAAAGAAAGAAAATTGTAAACTGGAACCTATGACTCCAATAACTGTTGAAGCTGATCATTTCTGTTTTATTCACTTGAAACTGGCACAACTGAGCTCTAGGAGTGTTTTACTCACCACACTTGCCATGAAGTGAGAGGCACAGTTCAAAAAATGGACCCACAGTTGTGCAGGGACTGATGCCAAGCCCTTTTTCGACGGTAGCATCTTGCATATCTTGGGATACCACTGGTTGGTGATCAAAGCCTCAGACTTTTTGAGGTCTGCCGATATCGTGTTCCTCAGCTTCAGTACATCAATAAGTCCCATGTCTCTATAAAAATAATCCCAAAACATTTTATAACTTTTTTCATGCCTCTTAAGTCATTTTTGTTGTTTACTAACATTTGTCAATAACAGAAACTATACAGGACAGGTTAAGTAAGCTACTTAAACTACGCATACAAGCCTATCTCTCAGCAAGGATGATAACAAAGGAAACTTATACAGAAGGCTAACTTGGCCCTCTTTTTATAAGACTCCTGAAGCTAACATTCTGATTTAGTACGTATGGACACCAAGCATAGTTTCCTGTGATTAAACAATCTCTTAGCAAGGAATTTTTTCACTGAACATAATGTTGCTGAACACAGCAAATGCTACAAAAAATTATTCACTATACCCTGGGTGAATAGCAGAACTTGGTTCATTTTAATAAAGCATTTTAATAAAGCTCTTGGTTCATTATATCAACTATGCGAACTATGAATAGACTGTAGGCACTACTCTAGAAGAGTTTTGCACAAACACGGAAAGGTACAAAGGTGCAGAACCTCTGCAATGGCTTGGCTAAAAGAACAATTTACATTTATTAATAGGCCATACAATCATTTTCAGTTCATTGTTTGTGGAGGTCTTTAGTCCTTCATTTAAAAGAGAAAGCTGACAAGACCTCTTATGCTGTATTTTATCTCTTGCAAGCAGCTGCAGTCCTGTAGACTAATGGACTGACTAAAAACTGCATCAATATACCTAATTCATGTTTTTAAATCTATGGGCAGTGTGCATTTACTGCCTTAAATTCGGATACTTAAAAATATTAAAAATGCATTTGTCAGGTTTTGAAAAAGCAGTTTACAGACATGCTTGCTATGTTATGTATTACATGAATGCAATGGGTTGCAAATATGGTTGAAGTGATCATGAAGCGTGACAACAGGTTGTTCTTCCCGAGGAGCATTATAAATTCTTCTTTATATGCTCAATAATCTAGATAACAACAAAGAATAAAGACGAGGTAGACTGATTTTCATCTGCTGTGCATGTCCTCAACACAGACCCATGAACTGACAGCAGAACTTTCAAAATCATGTGGTCAAATAGTGACATGGAAATTGCTGTTGACGCGCCATGGGCATAGTCATTCACCTGATCTAGCCTCGCCACAGCCGAGGCCCACTCCTAAGAAGAGCCATTACGCCGCACATGCTACAGCTCACCTAGAAGCCCAGGGTTGGCTTGGCCCAGCTGATGCATCCTGCTGTGCGGCAACACGCTTCACACCACACAACGCTGCTGCTTCAGTCATCTCCGCCACCCTCTCTCTCTCCACGACCTCTCACTGCTACCCCCCTCCCCCCACTGGCCCTGTGTGCGCAGTGTATAAATAGAGCTAGCAGCCCACAGTTCGAGGCTGTCTCGCTTCAGTTCAGTTGTACACCGTTACTCTACCCAAGAGCCTACCGACTTTGCGTCATCCTTTGCAGAACGTCACACTGCCCGAGTGTCAACTGACTTCTTCAAGTCATCACTGCTATACGCAGACTTCATCGAGAGTCTTACTCTGCACGACACCGCCACGCTGCTTGCCAGTGCACCGAAGCCGCCGTGCTTCTAGCTACCTTGCAGCTCACCAGCTCACCATAGTTGACATGAGTCCCGAGTATCGCTGACTTGGGGTCGCCCTCACCCCCCGCGCTGCCGCGTCTTCCGAGACTAGGGAACATACCCATTGGCATCCTAGGACCGGCCCTTCAGGCCCTTGTCATGGTATAGGCTGGTTTATATATGTTTACTGACGAGTCAATAAACAGACATACTTGGTTGCATTGTCACTCCCAACGCTCTATATTTATCTTCCTTGCTCCCACTATCTCCTGCTTAGTCACCATATCCTTTTACATACTTTCAGGAGTAGCTACAAGCCAGAACCTTCGTTCCCTACCTCAGCCTGCCGAAGAACTGTCTCGACGTAGAGCTTAGGAAGCCCGCCAGAAGAGCAGTTGCTTCCTTGGACTATTGAAGCACTATTGATGACAACTTAGATAGGAGTCCAGTACTTTCTGTAACCATATGCCTCTCGACCCTTTGTGTTCACGTTTCAAGTGATCATCCCTGAACTATGGGGTTCTTGACACACTTTTCATAGGAACAGCAAATCATCTAATACATACAAACACCTTTCAGAATATATGCACATTAGTAGACTCAATAACTATTAAATTTTATGTATTTAACTCTTGATTTTTTAATAATATACCAATTTATTAATTCTCTAAATTATTTGACCTGTTCCAAGCTTATAAATAATCTAAAATTGGATGTTAGGAAATGAATTTTAAACACAAATTTTTACAGTTGTCTGGATATCAGTATCAAAAATTGGCATTAGTGGGATTTGCCATACATTTCCCAATATCTCATGCTATTTTCAAGATAATCCTGAAAGTTTATGGCTCAAGTATCTTCTAAATAAATCATAGTAAAGACCTAACACTAATATTTTCACAACATGCTCAAGAATTTTATAAATTATTCTGAACCTGTACTGGCTGTAATTGTTCAGCTGGTGTGGTATGATCAGATATGCCTTGTCCAAAATGAATCTCAGGACTGGATGCATGAGAAATAACCTCTTCTTAAGAAAACTTCTGTGATGCAGGTACACGTGATATCTGTCTGTTCGGCCACGATACCTGCCAACGAAAGCAAGCATTGATTAATTGACTCCACGTCACAGCTACATACATATTCCAGCACAACTTTGAAATTCTGTGACCACAGACACTTTTGATGGATAACTTGCTTTCACTCCTGCTACGGACTATTTACATGAAGTCAAAATCTGTTATTTTTGCCAGCTCAAAAATTAAAAAAGTTGTCTCCTACTTCCTACAACACATATATTGTTTAGGTACATTGCTGGACAAACCTTAAATACAGTAATCTGTAAACTTTTTCATTGTTCTAACTTACTGTTTGCACTTTACTTACCACATAACATGACTTACATAGAGCAATGTAAATGCATGTTGTGTAAAAAATACTGGTGGGCAATAATCAAGGACAAGAGAGGTTTTCAGATGTATTGTCGTGCAGCAATGTTTCAAATAGGTACAAAGCATAAATAACGTCAAGATGTAAGAGTATGAGAAAGGTGAACCAACCCTAACCAAGAAAGTAATTAAAAGGATGCCAAGAACCTTTATTCAAAAATGGGTTCGAAGTACAGCAGGACAGAAAACAGAAACATCTATGTGACAGGTGACAGGCAAGAAAAATGCACTCGTCAGTAGAGGATATGATCACCCCTGACTGTGATACAGGATGTTTGCCATCTGTTCATGGTTGTTGACAAGCTCTTGGGGCATCACGGCCCAATCCTCTTATAGCACTGATTGCGGCTGCAGAGTTTTTGCTGCCAAGCATCTCCTGACAACATCCCACATGTGTTCAATTGGATTTAGATCCAGAGAATGTGCTGGCCAATTCATGTGGTGAATATCTTCACAGCCCAACAGCCCAATGACAGCCACTGTGCGATAAGGTGTCTAGTGTCATCCAAGAAGAGTAACCAAGGGTCCAGTTTCCCAGAAAACATGAACAAAAGGAAGGAGAACATCAGCAGCCANAGCAGGCAACATGCTGACAACATCCCACATGTGTTCAATTGGATTTAGATCCAGAGAATGTGCTGGCCAATTCATGTGGTGAATATCTTCACAGCCCAACAGCCCAATGACAGCCACTGTGCGATAAGGTGTCTAGTGTTGTCATCCAAGAAGAGTAACCAAGGGTCCAGTTTCCCAGAAAACATGAACAAAAGGAAGGAGAACATCAGCAGCCACCAGTGAGTGAATCTCCTTGGAAGATTTGGAGCTCTGTATGGCCACTGTGCATTATTCCACCCCAAATGAAAACTCCACCACCTGCAAACAGGTGCCTTTTGACGATACTGGAGGGATGATTGCATTTCCCCCATTCTTTCTAGTAGCATTGTGACCATATACACAGAGATGTCGGCTGTCCCCTGGGCCCAACTAGCAGACCCAGAGAACACACACTCTCTCAATGAATCAGCACCACTGTTCCCCTTCATCACTCTTGCGGTAAAGGAGAACAGGAACTTGAAAATTGGATTAGGAGAAACTATTTTAAATCTGAATGATTTATTGTGCAAACCCTTTTAGTTTTCTCTGTTTTATTCTTTGTGGACTGGGTATAAACTCCCCAAAATCTTTTATGATGGTAACCCACTTCTTAAAAATAACACAAATAAAATTATTACGTGCGTTAGCAACAACATGCGTATTTCACACAATACTTAAATTTGAATAATTACAAAGTACGTTCCCATTAAATACTTATAATGGTGTTACAGTGCCCAAAATTTTCATTTCTCCTTATGTGCAAAAATACTATAAAAATTCTAAAAGAGATAGACAAAAATGACTTTAAAAATATTTAAACCCAGGAATAATAAAAATATTATTATAGCAAATCCATCTAAAGTTAAGTGTCTTTAAATCTGGACAATACTTAACTTAAATTACAAACCACGACATTTTGTCCTGTGCAAAGCTACCCAAACCCTGGCCTGTCATACGCCTGGACCCACTATTTATACTAAAAATCCTTCCGAACAATAATTTTCTGGTATGGTCTCGAAATTCAACAGATATTTTCATCATCATCATCACAAATGTAGACACTCAGGAACAGTTTTTATTTTAAACTTCACGTGCTGCTACCTGTTGTTGAACACACACTGCTCATAACATGCCCTGCCACGCCATCTGTCAACGGGCTCTCGAAACACTACCAACAAGAAAAAAATAGCTTTCTTGTGTAAAATAATAAACTTACGAGAGGATACCAATTGTTTTATTTTCCGCGAGCTGTGTATAATTTTAAAGTAACATATGTATTTCCATGTACAGCGATTTTGATTATTAGTCATTTCTTTTGGGCCGGTAATTGTTATGCCTACGTCCATTACATTCCATGTTCATTTCTTCCTGCAAACCAGTCTCCTTGTTTTTGTGTTGTTACTCTACTGTATTAATAAAACTAAGAAAGTGGGACGCGCGTGGGTAGTTTCTAAACAATTTTTACATTATTCCACACCACATATTTCCAACTCGAGCTGTTCAGTATCAGCAATAGCAGAATAACTGCTTTGCAAAAGTTGTTGGCGAGTTGTTTGTTGGCGAATGAAAGTGAGTTGTGAATCCAGTTCCTCTAATTACTTTTATTTCCAGTCTATAACATATTAGGTGTTATGTCCAAAATGTGTTAAGAACAACAATTACCATCTCACAAATGTTAACCCAAAATTACGGCCTCTAATAAATTAAAAAAGAGTTTGACGCATGATGTGTACTGGCATAATCATTATTTACGTCTCTGTCTCATCTTCATGCGACGTCATATCGCCCTGATCGGGGTTTGAACCAAGGACGACTTGCTTCCAGAGTCAACCAGCACATCCCTAGGCAAGAGACACCCCAAGGACACTGCAGCCGAAGCCATCTATGCCATTACGTCAGACGTCACGTGTCTTGTAATCACTCTCGCGTGCGACAGAAGCCAGCAACGAAGCCCAGCGCTACCTCTAAACGGCCGGCAGCAACACAATCCGCACACAAGGAAAACCGCCACTTTCAGCCTCCCCGAGAGAATGCGGCCTGTGCTGTTAGGGGAGGAGCTCACGTCCGAAGACATCCGACCGGCCGAAGAAACCGCATCGGCAATCTATATACGCCAGCACGCAGCCCCAAAACGTAATTTGTATATTCGGCAGCTCGCTCCACCACCTCATGTGCTGGAGATCTCTCTTTGCCTACCGCCTTCCTCACGAAGGACCACCGTTACCTTCCAGAAGCTTTCTAGACCAGCGTCCAGCGACCCCCCCCAAATAAATCTTCTCCGCCTTACTCACTGCCACAGTGGTAGTAACCCTGAGTCCCTTCTGGACAACAGTGTAGATTAGTTAGGGTCAGTTGTCATAGCTACCTAGTTTATTTTCTGCTCTTGTTTAGTTTTGCCCCAAGTCCCCTTCACCTGGTTTAACGTAGTCTACTTCCGCCGGTTTCAGTACAACTGATAGCTAGGAGATAGTACAGGCCACCGTGTCTGTTCCTCTGGGGAATAAACATGTATTCTTACCTAACCCCATGTGCTTATTCTAGGGTGATTGTGATTTCAGACCTCGTAGACATCAAACCCAAAAAGGAGAAGCAGGAGACGGCATCTTGAAACCCACTTTGCCAAAACTAGTATAGGACTGCGGGCTACCCTTAACCGGGCGCACGTTACATCACCAAACATAGCCCAGTCGATGGCCACCCGTACCTTGAACCAAGTACTCTTGTACTTGGAACATTGTAAGGTAGAGCTACAACCACTAGTAACACTCGTGACAAAGCGACTAGACATCCAGATAAGCTAACCCACTCCATCCACCGTGTTGTACTTCGCCGGTTGGAATGACAGGACTGATTATGGTTGGCCTAACCCCTTCTGGTTAAACTTTAGCCAGGGAACTCGTCGCCTGCTCCTCCTTCGTGTGGTAAACCATAGTACCTTTCCTATATGCCCTTAAAACATAGAAGAGGTGCAAGGAGAAGAGTTAAGAAGGCAGCTACTGCCTCTAAACCTAGTCAGTTGCGTTGCAACCCAGTGCCTTCTGCCCTAAGCAGCCCCTCCCCACAGGACCAAGCTCAAGCCGCCCGATGACTGGCGAGTGAGACCTCACCTCCCAGTCCCCCCTAGCACCCCATTTCAACCTACCCCAGATCGCCGGTGAACACCACCCGATCGTAGTCCATCTACAACCAGGCTTACCAGTACCCCTGGGCCGTGCTAGCTCGCACTTCCAGGCGCCGCAACCAACCTACCAGATGCCGTCGCCACCTGCACCAGCGATTAACCTAACAGCTGCCCTAAGAACAGGGCCCTCATTTCAGCTAGCAGTCACCGAGCCAGGATCTACCCTGGGTGAGATCCAAGCAAGGTAAAGCGACACCAATGCTTCCGACCAGCACTATAGAACCCTTATCCAACAGTGACGTCACTGCCATTTCTAATACACGTCATGCGTCAAGTTAACAAATATTTCATTTTTTGCAAGGTTTTCTATTTTTACTTTTATAACCTATGAATTTTTCAGACAGACTTCAGTCTATAAGTACCTTCAAATTTGTTTAGAATTACAATGAAAAGTGGATTAGCTGACAGAGTGTTAATAAAATATACAGTCACCACTTGATGTATCAGCTGATGGTGAAAGGATACATAAACGAAAAGTAAACATTGGTGCTACTTTCGTCGAACTACCAAAATCTTGCCGAGTTACACTATTGTTTGTGAAAAATGCAACACTCTGAATGAATGGCTCGAATGGATCTAAACTCGGAGGATGTGTAGCCCAGTGTACTAGCAATAAGCTATTACGATTTCAGAGAGATGGCGTACACGTAGACCCAGCAACGTCCTGTCTTGTGTGACCGGAAAGGTCCATGTTATGCCAAGTGTGCTCGGTGAAGAGCAGTCAAACAAAGTGAAAGCAAGTGGCAGTATGTCTCATCGATGTCAAAGGGCGCCAATCAGCATGTAAGTAAGTTCGAACGGGGCAGAATGATTGGTCTCTGGGAAACGGGTTTGTCATACCGTGACATTTCGGCTCGTACAGGGCATGCTGCTACAACAGTGATGCGTGTGTGGAACCAGTAGATAGAAGAGAGTCATACGCAGCAACAAGTGGGTACTGGACCACGCAATGTAACCACAGCACGGGATGACCGTCATCTTGTCCGCATGGCCATAACGGATCGTACAACCTCGTCCACAGTGTTGGTTCTGCACTGGAGCACTGCAATGACAAACGCCTCAGACGGCCATGGGCACGTTAATGCAGTCACTAGCATGCTGAGTGGAAAAATGTAGTGTTTTCGGACGAGTCCCGCTTCAACGTGTCCTACAGTGATGGCCACATATGTGTTAGATGATACTGTGGTGACCGCAATTTGGCAGCCTGCATTATGGAGTGGAATAGCTGACAAACGCCAAGTGTGATGGTTGGGGCGCCATTGGATACAACATGCGATCTCGACTCCTATTTATTGAGAGCAATCTGAACAGCAACTGCTATATCAGGGAGGTTTTAGAGCCCGAGAGGTGCTGCACCTCCTTCAGGCAACTCCACATGCCATATTTCAGTAGGACAATCCCTGACTACGACAAAGAATGTGCAAGCTTTCTTCAATGAACGACAGGTACCATTGCTTCCCTGGTCTGTACATTCGCCTGACATGTCGCACATTGAACATGTCTGGGATATGGTTGGTCTGTGACTTGTTCGTCACAGTCCTCCAGCAACCACTGTTGATACTTTGTGGACTCTCATACAAACCACGTGGAGGGAGATTCCCCAGGAACATATCCAGGTCCTCTTTGATTCCATACCACGACGTTTAGGGGCTCTGATTGCAGCACGTGGGGGCTTCATACCATACTGAATTCTCAAGGATAGAGATCATGTACAGTTCTATGTTCCTAATCAATTGTGTATTGTCATGTATCTAATCTGTAGTATAAAGTTCATTTCAATCAAATATATCCTTCTTGGTGTTTCATATTTCACAAACGTCAGTATATATGAGACAAAGTGTATAGCAAAATTACCACAGTACATGACAGAGGTTGGCAGGCCTGTAATACATTTATTTAACATTGCAATTTTACTGCCAGATGAATGTGGTAAGTTACATACTTAAGTAGGCCCGTTCGAAGCATTTTAGAACAGAAAAATGTTACTGGAGTCTCCCACTGGTGCGATTTTCTTTCTAACGTACCTTAATATAAAAGGACTGTCAGTGGCCCAAGGTAGGGGATGGGACGTAATTGTGTCTCAGGGTAGAGCCCAATATGCCTAAGCATGCAGGGAAATTTCTGCAAAATTAGCATGTCATTACATATGCCATACATCATACATACATCATCACCTAACAGTAGTCTCAAAAATATTGTATGCCAAGCTATATAGTACAAACTCCCATCATGGCTTAAACTACCAACTTTCTATTATTTACTTACATTAGTTAGGGAACTCATTTCTATAGTGTATATCTGTGGAATAATAATTGTTTTTGTATATCTATGGAAATATGTGATCCCTTTTCTTTCCTGCTGATCATTACTGAATAGCGATAACCAACATTATAGTTTCTAGGTACATCATAAATGGTACATAAAATATCTCATTTTCTTTACATTAGCAGGATGACTGCTCCCTATGCCCAAGTTCATGGCCAGAAAAATAATGTATGGAGATTTTCAAAATACTGATCTGGTACCAGCTACAGGGGGACTGACAGCCTTTCTTACATGTACTAAGTAATTTCTTGGCATTTACTACAGCCACAAGAGTTAACTGGTTATGTGGCACTGCTCCCACTGTTTTCTTGGTTACATCTCGCATCTTACCAGCAGCACTGTGAGAAGGTGGAGACATCCAGCTGTTCTCTGCCTGACAAAGGCTTCAGCAACATCCTAGTCCCAAAGTCATTAAGGACGGTTTCATACTCTGCACCCACCTGCTGCAGCAGTACATTCACCTTTGTTGCATACTTCTTGGCGAGAAAGGGTGGCACTAACTGAACACAGAAGACAAACATCATGTCTAACTTATCAAAAAAACATCAAATTTAACATTAGGCTGCTTGTTACTTCCATCGGAAGCAGAGTCAACAGAAAGCATATGGAGATTTTAAACATATTGATTTAATGTCCATGTATCAAACCAGGACGGTCAGAGGAAAACGTCTTATAACATGCACTTAACTTGGTCAACTGTAAATTAAAATCAATTGCATGGACTTCATATCCCAAGCACCAAGAAAACTTTCTGGTTGTAAAACAAATTACTGTCATTGTTATAAGGCAGTTTATGTAGAATCGAATGTGATATAGCCATAGTTCGATGAGTATAGTTGGAACTAATATCTGAGTATTAATTGTGAACTTAATGACATGACAGAATAATTTGGGGAGACAGAGTGTGGAATGGAATATGCCCAGAATACTCACCCTGAGTATCACATGTATTGATATTCATTGATATATCTTGATAATCATTTAGGTTACTATCCGACTGCCAAGGGGTAATCTGGTCACATAATAGGTTGTGGAAAAATTTCCACTTTTAAACAGTTGTATTATCTGGAGCAGTATCATCGGATTTTCCTTTTGCTTCGTGACAATGTTTACCAATCCTTGTCATAAATATATTTCCATTCCCAGAATGAAAGTAATACCGGTATTTTAGTGACAAATCATTCACACTTACAAGTCAGGTTGTTGCTGGTTGCAATGCTTTTTGTGTTTTTGATCCCATATTGGCACGAGTGTAGTGGAGCCGGAACATGCCAGAATACCCTTCCAGCACTGCTTTGCTTTGTGAGAACTTTTTTAATGTTGTCCAAGCACAATTTATTACTAATCAATAATTTTGTGCGTGTTTAGTGAGCTTATGAAAACAGAACCACAATGTCCCACAATTTATGATATTTCAATGTGTACACACTTTGTTTGTAAAATAATGTGTCCTTATTTATAGACAGGCACGATGAATATTAAATGTTACATTTGTGAATTAATAATTTAAACTTTTATATTATAAAAAGATTACAATATTTTTTTCACCCACTTGAAGTTAGGAAATTAGAACATATATATATGCCCCCTCGCCCCACCAAACCTACAAGTGGCAAGTAAACAAGGGAAAGGGGGCAGGATATACATTACTCTTTAATAAATTTTGCAAAGGGCACCAGAATGTAACAGTAAATGGGAGCCCAAAATAGTTTTGTTCATCGAGATGCATTCATATTATGTATACAAAATCTATAATGAATTATTTAAATGTAGGTAAGTAGGAAGGTAGTTGGGCTTAACATTTCATTGACAGCGAGATGCTCAGGGAATAGGGATTGGGGAGGGAAGGAATGGGAAGAAATCAGCCATGGCCATTGTGTTAAGGACCTGGAGCGATTTCGGGAAGCCATGGAAAACCAAAATCGGGATGGCCGAACCAGGAATTGAACCCGGGTCCTCCTGAATGAGAGTCCAGTGAGTTACAACTGCGCCACCCCGCTCTTTATATATTTATATGTATTTCTAATTTTTATTTACATTTTCTCATTCTGGTTTACAGACTTTTCTCTATATTTCATGCAGCATGTAATTAAGGTTTTGATAGTGTTAAAATCAACTTTATAAAAAATTCCTTAAGAGGGGTGCCAAAAGGTCTGGCCCCCTCCCCAGGCAGCACCTGAAAGTGTGCCCCCTCCTAAGTTGGAGATGTTTCGCCACTGCAAACTATCATCATGGTCAAAGTGTTCTGGAACAGCTAAATTTACAACTACACCCCTGCATATCGGTGGCCATACTCTTATTTTTCTATTAAATTACTATAGCAGAGGGTATTACTTAATGCATTTTCTTAAATTGGTATTGTATGTCTACTGTTGTAACATTTTGTACACAGCCGGGTCATCACTAATATCAGCTGTTGCCAGCTGGGCCACGCTGACAGCCCAAGCGCAGGCATCTACGGAGGCGGGCCGACAGCACTTGCGGTGCTCTCAGTATAAAAGAATGTTTTAATTCCAATTTTTACTTCTAAAAAGTTTTGCGTCATCTTGTTCTTAGATAGAAACATTTTTTTAGCTTAATGTTTTTGTTTAAGTACCTAGCAGCAAATGACAGTGAATATTATTTTGAGAATACACACATGTTTTATTACAGTGGAAAGAAAAAAATTTACAAAAAATGCTTTATAAATTAATATATATATTATATATGTGAGGCTGGCACACTGCAAAAAAAAGTTGTTTAAATGCATCTGAGAGTAATATACGGCACATATCACAAACTGCATAGAATTTAATGACACATGTTTCTGTTTAAATATTTTTAAGTGCAAATTTGATCAAGTTTTTGCTTTCCATACAATACAGCTAATTTTTGCTTTTGGAATATGGAATAAGTGGGCACATGTCTTAAATCTTTATTTAAATGCTAAGATAAAAATCCTGTTAAATCATGTGTCTAAATAGTTTGTAAAGAAAATTAAATTTTTCTTATAGGACTATACCACAATAAAAATGTGAAGGTAATCCTTTTTCCCAGTCATCTTATATACAGGTGAATATAGTAATAACCCCTTACCTGTATAATTTCTTGCACCCATGATGACTGTATGGGAGGAAGGTGCACTGACCTCACTGGTCGTTGAAGCACTCTCAAGTGGTACTCCTGGGGTCTTGAAAATAATTTATACACACATCTGATATCAGATGAGTATCTGAGCAACATTTTTACAATGCAAACACAATAACTTTTTTTTTCTCAGTAGATTATTATTAATTAGTTTTTCAACATAACAAATGTTAATCATTTGACATGTAACTGCTAAACATATCAGCAAGAGCAACTTGAAGTTTTGAGTAATGAGTAGCTATAAATAAATAATAAACAAAATCTTCCACTTACTTCAGAAATGGCATAAAAGAAATTTCAGGACTAAAAGGGAGTTTACAGTAGCACATAGAGAAAATGTAAATATATTCTTCTTTGTTATATTTCAAATACAGTAATGTTGCAAATAGTTTACAAAAATTCTTGTAATCCAGAAACCGTAAATGGCATGGATAATTTGTTCACTATACTGGATATGCAGACCTAACCTTAGTTAATACTGGAAAATTATTTTTAATTTATGTAAAAGAGCCTTAATCCTAGAGTCAATTCTTTGCTCTTAACACACACATGCCAACAATTCAGTCTTGAAAGCAGACAAAAGAATTTATTCCTTTCGTTGTGGTACAGTACGTAAATTTTTGAGAAGTGCTAAATCAGTATTTTAATTTTTTGAAAGTATGAATATACTGCAAAATCATTTAAAACACTAAAGAAATTTTATGAGCATACAATTAAAATGGGGAAAAGTTTTATGTTTTTTTAAGTACGCGTATTTAATTTTAGCAGTGTTAAGAAACTGTGATTCAAATCATTACCTACCAGTATTCACAAATTTTTTGTTTTCAGTATTGCTGGGAAATGTATTAGGTATTGTCAGCAGAGCAATCATACCTCAGATGAAATTCAAGGTACTGGTAACTGTTTTCTCATAAATCAACTCCTGTGTCGTTAGGTGAACAACACCACCAGCAGGAATTACTTCATACAAATGTTCACAAAAAACACAAAAGAGAATATATGTAAATAACTGTAATTTGAATTTATTACACGTGTGTTTCTAAACATTGCAATGTTTGGAGGAGGCCTTGTGACCTACGGCTGAATTTATGATAATGATTCGAGTGTTCTCACAGTTATGCATCATACCAGTCAAAACCAAAACATTTTCCAAGTTAATAATTATGTAACTATTAAACTGCATATATGAGTGTGAGCATAATTAAATGTACATGAAAATAATGCAGCTGTGTTCTGTACTTACTTATGTTTTTGGTAAATTAATTGTAGTTTTTCTTATGTTTTAGTCAATCAAATTTTAGGTTTAAATATGGCAGTGAGTTGTACGTGAAATCAATGCTATTTAAATTACGATTAATAAAATTTTCCAACAGAAAAAATTGACTTTGAGCACCCCCAAAAGAATTTTTGGATATATCCCAGGTAAATGCATTTAATTAGTGTTTTACAACTGTAAACTACGACCAATGCAAATAAATGTTAAAAATACTGCTGACTCACAAGAATCTGTCCACTGACTGGCATTTAACCTTTGCACTACTGAGCATCATCAATGGGCTCTCTTGGTAGGGGTCATTGCGATATTTGTTGATATCTGGCAGCGGAGGCAGTTCGTGCAAACGTGCCTTGCGAAGCACTTCCTTTAGCAGTTTCTTATCTTCTTTACTTGGTTCCCACCTCAACCTGGAAAACACACCACAGTCAAAAGTTGAGCATTCAAATGGTGATATGAAATGGCTCTGCTGCTTCCAAATAGCAGAAAAACATCTCTGAATTCAAGTTGAGTCATGCAAGAATGTTGAGGTAATACAAGACTGCAGTAAATGCTACAAGGCCATGGTTAAATTAATGCTTGCTTTTAAAATTTATAATTGAGAACTACTTATGTTGAATAGATTTTCCATTACCTATAGTCTCAGTGCTTAATCATTATAAAATACCTCTTCACCTTTTTACCTTTAGCAGCAATATACTCGTATTCTGGGTTTCTATAGACAGTTTAAATTTTTTTATGAGAAATGGAATACATTTGATACAGGAGTGGAAAGGGTGAAATAACACTGTAAAATGGCTGGGGTTTTTTTTTGTTACTAAGCAAATGTTGCCGACGGCCACACTAGACAAAGAATACGGAATGGCTTTGGTGTTTAATTTGCAACCTAAATTGGAAAAAATATGGATGTATCATATCGCAGTGACTTTTTAAGGTAAAATAATGTTAATTTTGTATTGTTCTAATACCAGTTCAACACTGAACATATTATATACTGCAACAGCATATTATGTTTTACTGTCTGTTCCATGCAATGTTAAATTTTTTTACTTGATTTGACATTATAAAAATTACCAGGGAGCACGACTGATGCTACAACAGACTCCAAAACAATCAGTCCAAAATCTGGGTCATCCTAAAGGTGTTTTCAAAGGCCTTTCATCAGATAGAAATATAAAAAAGTACAACTTGCATGGGACAGTCAATACTGGTATTTCAATCAGTCTGACTGGCTTCTACAAAATGTAAGTCTTTATGCAAAATTATTCTCACATACGTGTTGGACATGCCTAAGGCGACGGAGTGTTTGCATGCTGACCGTCTAGGCGACTGAACAATTGGTTCCCTCGCAGTTCGGATGTTTTCAGGTGTCTGTGCTGTCCAAGGACGACTTTGAGAATTTCTCTTCAATGCTGAACCAGTCTGTCTAAATGTCGCAACCCACTTACGAATTTTTTTCCGATTTGGAACATTGCCATTAGGAGGAATGTTTGTTGTAGTGCCTTTCAAAAGCGCGTTTAATAGCAGTGACGGATTTGTTGTTTATAAAGAACACTTCGACAGCATAAGCATGGTACACACCTGACCAAGGCATGTTTCTGACTGTAACCTTATACGCCCTTCCCCAACCACTCATAAATTGCCTTGGAAATGATGCAGCCAGTTACGGATGCATTCAGACATTTTTTGCAGTGTGTCGCAAATGGCGGCCGCCACCTTGATGATGTAATTTTTAAAACACAATTAAATAAACTGAGTTTCCATTTTCTGTGATAAAATTACATGATTTCTAACTGTACCACTGTTGCAGAATAAATTTTTGAAATAAGGTACCTTTTTTTTTTTGCTCAACCTGTACAATTAAAGTTGCCACGGACCTGGTCACTTTAGTCATGTGTCAGTCGAGTGGAACTGTGAAATTATTAAAAAAAGAAAATAGTTTACATATTTGCAGTCTTACACTAGTATGCATTAAAAAAAAAACAGAAAGCAAAATAATTTAAATACCCGCAAATGTTTGCATAACACTTTTAATTCAACATTAAGAAATGGAACTACTTTCTTTCAGTCATTACAAATTTCACTGGGCTCATCAGTGTCAGTGTGTCCATTAAAATATATGCAGGTAAGAGCGGTGACATTTTTCAAAGGTTGATTTCGGAAGTGCTCAGTTAATCAGGAATGACCTTTACTCAATATTATATTAACGTTCACAAATTATAAAATTTTTAAATCATTAAATCTAGTAGTATCGATTCTCATAATAGTCTATGTGCACTGAAGGACATAGACTACACAGACAAAGCAACACAGATACCTTGTACTTTGAACAAGAGTGCAACTAGAGTGCAACTATATAAAGTGCTTCCAAAAGTTCTGTTGCTCAACTTCATCAAACCCATCAGGATGTAATTCTTGCACCATTTTCATATAATTTCCAGTCTCTGTCATTTATAGCTATGTTACCGTAGTATGCTTCAACATGTTCTCTAGGTAAAATGTATCGTCCTATACCCTTGAATTATTTATATATAATGTTTCTTCATATTTAATAATTAAAAATCAGTAAATTGCTGCTTTCAGACTAAAAAGTTGAGAATCTGGTAACCTAATAATGAAAATTTACATTTTCAATATTGGAAATAAAATACTTTGCATGATCCATTTGTGATTGTTTTAAAATTTTAAACTTAATGTAAGTGAAAATTAATGTGACAGGTTAATTATTTATAACTATTTATAATTTCAAGCTATAATCTATTACTACAATACCTTTTTCAGTGTTTAATTGTGAGTAAAAACTTACTTACAATTAAATTAATAAAAATTCAAAAATTTGTTGAAAAATAGGTAATTATTAAGTTTAGGGGCTTTTCCGTAAATAACACAAAATAACTTTTACCTGGCCAATTTCAGCTTGGGAGCGTTTTTTTGGCCAACAGATGACATATTTTGGTCCATCATTCCTGAAAAATAATACAATATTATTTAGCTATGTACAAACAATTATTTCTGCACAAAATTTTAACTATTTGATGACAGGCATTGTAACAGCAGAGAATTCTGTTGTGTGGATGCAAAACAGATAACCACAAAGGAAAAAAAATTAGTAAGACTATTTTAAGCAGAATGCTATATAACCTTCACATTTAATTTATCCAAGTGCTAAGAAACAAGACCTTTAATTTGCAACATCATTGCATTACAACAGTGTTCCACCCACCAGAAAGATTAGCACATTCAGTACCTCCGCAAACCGCTTCATGCCAGTATAGAGCAAAGACCCAAGGCTTTGTTTGCACGAGAGGTGTTGTACTTTCTACAATTTCAGCACCCAAAAAGTGCTCATCAGATTTTCAAAATAATCACATCACTGAACTCGCCGCTTTATATCATGTTATATTATTGAGAGAAATTAGTATATTCCCATTTAAAAAGCCACTAAGTTTATATCATTATCTCAGTAATTAATTACATCTCAGAACAGACATAGACTGTCTCTTATAAGCCCCGTAGTGCCATTTACAACTACAAAATTAAAATTTTGATACCTTCAACGGTTTGGAAGATATATGTGTGTGTGTATATATATATATAATGTTTATGTGTGTGCACATGTGTGGTGTGTTACAAAACTTACTTGCTTCCGGGGGTCTGTGGTGGCTGAGCGGTTAGCCTGCTCGCCTCCCACCAAGGCGAACCAGGTTCAATCCCCAGCCGGGCCACTCCCAGACTTTCGCATGTGGGAATCGTGCTGGACGATGCCGCTGGTTGGCAGGTTTTCTCAAGGATCACCAGCTTCCCACGCCCTTTCATTCCAGTGCTGCTCCATACTCACCTCAATCGCCCTCATCGGTTTTCAAGACCTCACTGTTAAGAGTCATCCAAATCTCTTCACTCCACTTATTTTCATTTAATTTTCACCATGAATGATCCTTTCAACTACAATTGGAATAATTACCATATCCTAAACATATAATAAACTTACCTGAAATTAAAAATCTGTATCTCCACCTATCAAAAGTAATTTTGCACCTTCTACACCTTTTTCTCCACCCCTTTGAGATGATGTAGAAGATGTAGCACCCAGGTGCAGAAGTTTTAGTTACAGTCTCCAGTACACACTCAAGTTGCAGCAACCAAGATACTACTTCCGGTAACAAAATGCCAAATTGCTGGTAGGGTGTGGAAGTTGTAAAAGATACAGCCCATGCGAACAAAGCTCAAAAAATGTTTTATGTTATATTGAGGCAGATTTGCCTATTAATCTCACATCATAAACTTTACAACATGGAGGAAGCTGGAAACTGATCTCATCCAAAACATGTTAGGTGCCTTGCAGTTCAACTTCTAGAGGAATAGTCAGCCATTCCCAAAGAAAACTGTGAATTGTTGCTTAGACAATACATCATCAGTCTATGGTATTACATGTTATTCTCTGCTGACACTACTGCAAAGAAAGGTGATGATGTTGAGGTGTTAACAGAAAAACATGTAAAAGTTGTTGGAGCACATATTTGCCTGTACGAGTAGTTTGTAAATGCTTCTGGTAGAGATACAGTGCTCTAATGGAGCTGCCACATATCAATGGAAACCAGGAAATTGCTGGCTCTGTTTGTACCTGTCTCATAATCAAACAGTCTTCCCTCCTCAAAATCTTTTGGGCTCATCCAGAACCAGTTTGCGGTATACGAGTACCCATAATTCCCAACCCAATCTGTCTGTGATGTTAGAACAGGCCAGTGATGGACAATTTTACACACTACCCATCCTGCCTAAAACAGCTCTATTATCCACCATGTAACAAACTTATTACATAATTCATACAGCTGCCCCGTGTGACTTCTTGGCATGCAGATCACTCATTAATAATGCCGAGTAGGTATTGTGCATGTCACATCACATGCACAGTTCTAAGGACTGTTTATATATTACCCACACAAAGAGTGATGGCAGCATCATTGTTGTATATTGTATGTGCACGCAATTACATAGAAATCAAATTAATTGTGTGTCATTTACTGATACGTCTATTTATGAACTTCCATAGTTACTACACAGATTTTCAAATGATGCACAAATTTTTATGACAAAGAGTGTAGTTTACATCCAGCAGTTTAATCTGGCAGTCAGAATGACTGACTTTTAGACATAGGTGTGGCAAAGCTGGAGAAGGGAGAGGTATTTACACCTCCCTCTTTATGCCAAAGAAGAGAATAAATATCAAAAATAAATTGTGGGAAACATGAGTTATAGGGCTATTCATGGTAAAGTAGGCATTTTTGAAACAAACCTCTTAAAAAAAATCACTGTCCATTTGCATATTCTGCACCGGTCTACACCAGCTGAGGTGTTTTTCAAACGTCAGGTTGATTTTCAGCATTATTTTCATCTGCTTCCAAATGCAGATTAATGCCATTACACACAAATTCCTAAGTTTCCATTGCCCATTTCTAAAGTTTGATGTTAGAATTACCTTTTAATATTTTGGAATGCTTAAAAATTATGAGAAGAGGGTGTGTAAACTTTTATTTTTCAAACAGAGCATTCAAAAATTCATCAGTTGAGGTTTTGGTACACATCCATCATATCCACCAAATTTTAGGCCAGTTGAATTGGTGGGTCAGTGGTTTAACCTGACTAAGATGTATGATACTCAGGTTAGGAACAAAACGTGATTTCTTACATGAGAGTTTGGCATAAGGAAAATTTCCATCGCTAGGTGCATAGTGTCACAAAAGTTAACATTTAACTAAAAATTTAAGCTATATGAATATTGAAAGAGAAAGGTTTTACTTAGTTACAAACAAATTTTTAATATTCTTTATGAATATTACAATTATCCTGTTTTTTGACATATAAAATAGAGAAAATCTGGTACACATACGACACTAGCGCTTACCTAGAGGCAAAAAGGTTTGGTTGCCAAACTTTTAACAATGATGTTCCCAACCTGAGTAGAAGTAACCTTAACCGGACCCAATCAGAACCTTAGTTTTCAAACATCCAGTGTACATCTGTGGATACACCAGTGAATTTTTAAATATGCAGCATAACTACAAATATGCTACAGTGCACACTAGCAACTAACGTGCAGGCTATTAGTTAAGTTGGCGGTGAATAAATAAAAATAGTTCTTACGAGTTGATGTTGTATTGCGAGTTTATTATACTTAAATTGATGGCAGCTGAAGTTAGTGTTTCTTTTTTTTGTGAGCATTAGAGTCTGAATTTGCATATTTGTAACACATTTACATATCTAAGAATTGCACAGTTTCAATTGTATGACACATCAATAAAGTGATCAGGCCCAAGGCAACATTAAATTTACATTTGGTGGAAGATTACCAAATACGAAGAATAGATCCTAAGCAGGGTTTTCAAAAGTGCTGAATCATGAACAGCCCATATGTAGTCCAATAAAAAATTATCAGTATGTGTTTCTTGTGTAAAATTGAATGTAATAAATCAACCCAAAAAATCTGTTTACACTAATAATCTTTCTCCTAAGATTAAGCTGGGCTTTGGGGTGCCTTCTCAACTTCACACTGCAGTAGGCAATGACAAAGCACTGCAGTCATCCTGCCTGATACACCATGAACACGCTACTTCTATCATTCACACATTGCCTAGCAGTACAGACTAACCTTCTGGCCAAACAACCAGTATGTAGATGAATATTGACCAGCTAGGTTAATATATGGAATATCATGAAGAGAGCTCCTTTTGGTATAGTGTAACAGCAAACAGAATGCCTACATACTATGGGTATTGCAGCTCTGATGGTCAAACTGTTAAGTGAATGGCCCTGAAGATGCTCTTCTTTGCATGTTGCAAATCTGAAATATTTCTATGTTGCAAATATTCTAGCCTTTGCCAGAATTTTTCCTTCTACTACAAGGTATGTTACTTGCAAAAATTATTTGAACCATTGCTTCACCTTTCCAATTAATTGTTTCCAAATACCATTGCATCGGCCTACATGAAATGCTACAAACATTCATTGTAAAAACTTGATTACCAATTTCCGTTACAGGTTTCTATAAAAAAAAAAGCCACACAGCTGTGTTAAAATCAAAAATATCTTTCTCCACCTCTTTAACTTTAATAATTGCACTATTAATATTAGTTATATGGTATGTTTGACACTCCTTATTTGCTCCTGTAACAAAATTCATGCGTAAAATTTAGTCATCATTTCACAGTACTGTGATAAACTAAATGAGAGAAGTGAAAGAAATATTCTCAAACAGAAATTATAAATAGGTGGATAAAAACTAAATTATGAGGTGTTATATAAACATATGAAATGTAATGTTACTGTACTTTCAGAATGGTTAACACATTACAGAATATATAATTTGTAATAATATGATCATGTTTTTTACCTTAAGTTAACTTTTGAAATTTACGATATAGTATTTGATATTTTATTTTATATTTGTAGATCTAACATTCTGTGTGTATCAAATTGTGACTTTTTACTTTATATTGCACCAGCAAGCAGCCCACATATTACAAAAAAGTGAAACCATGCCAATATAAATATGATTCACCTGCTGCTTAAACTTTTGAACGCCGTCGAACGCTGTAACGATTTTTCCTCCTTTCCCATTGGTTGATGCCGTGAGTTCGAAACACAGCGCATGTGCGCCATTCGATTCAGGTTGCCATATGCATGTTTTGATGTTCTTTGTTACTTGAGGAATGAAAAAGAAACGCGTAATTTCACTCGAAAAATTGTCGTATAAAATAGGTTTATTTACTTGCTGCGGTACCATAAAAAAGTCAGCTGTAAAACAATATGTTTTATGTTTACAAAAGTGGTATGAAGTTTGGCAAGAGCTTGTGTCTACGTTAAAATAAAAGATAATTGCAATAACCATAAATTAAATACAAAATTACTTCCTAACTAAGTAAAATGTTTCTTTTTTATAATTCACTTAGCTTAAAAATTTAATTTAATTACATTTTGTAGCATTGCACACCTAGCGGCGGAAATTGTCCCTATGACAAACTCTAACATAAGAAATCTAGCTTTATCCCAACCCCAACCTGAGTAGACTTAACCTTAACCTTCCTCAACATTAAAAAATCGTTGATTCATTGTTTAGTTTTCATTCTTTTTTTTTTTTTTCGTTGCTTAGAATTTATATAACTTGCACGGAAACAGGCATGACATGGCGTTAATAATAGCATACGCTTTTGCAAATCGCCCAATATTTTTGTTTGGAACTTAAAAACGTTAACCATTTGGCAACCAAAATGGTTGCAATAGTTACAGTTTGACACTACTGAAAACTTACGCAGTAAGCAGTAGGATAGGATAGTGAGTACTAACCTGACCAAAATGTAGTACACACAACATCGATTTATTTATATTTGACTGCGGCTAAAACGATTGCGAAAACAAAATAACAGGTAAATAAATTCATATTTTGATTTTTATTTCAACAGCACACTTCAAATATGCGATTTTATAGTATAATTAATTTTTGTTAGGTTACGGCTTTCTGCCAAATCCTACTGTTTACTACATAAGTTTTCGGCGAATGGCTCCGCGTGGCACGTGAGAGATGTATTCTATACTAGTTGACAAATACACTCTTTATTGTTCGCACACCATAAAAACCTGCATCAAGTTATGTTTTTTATGTACTGAATTAACATAATGGCAAAAGAAACTACGCAAAAATCATAAAGGTACAGAAATTTTTAGGAAGAAAAATTTCACCTGTACACTAGATATTTTACACATGCGATAAAATCTCACAATCAAATAAATTAATTATATCTTTCTGAAACACGACACTAGGCAATGTTGCATAAACTTTTCATAAGCCAGTAAAATCTTTTCCACAGCTGCCAAAACCCAAACAGACTACAACTGGTTTCAGCAAAACGCAACAGTTACCATAGCAACCATGGTGGAAAAGGAAATAAAAACGCGTACTGCCTACTGTATATGAACCACGCCCGAAGGGGGGAGAGGGCGAAGAGTTCTGAGCTGAAAGAGTGGATGCAAGAGACTAAAATCTGACAGTTAAGTCAGTGGGATTATATAATTTTAGGAAATCGCGGGTGCTGCAAGATTCTGGGATTCTGACCCTGCAAATTGTACAACTACATAAGTAGAATGATTTACCCGAGTTTTTGCCAAGGGGACGGGGAACCGGAGCCAAAGCCGGCTGCCGCCATCTTGGAATTTCCCTTTTCCCTTCGAAATTTCCCGTTTTCCTCTTACAATCGATCAATTTTCCCTCAGTAATTCCAGTTTTTTCCCTAAAAAAAAGCACCTATCCTCCTATTTCCAAAAAACTATCCCCGAAAGGCACTTTTCGATCCATCGGAAGGATTTGGGATAATCGTTTTTGAGGGGAGGCAGTGTCGGCCATATTGGTTTTATACACATAGGTACAATAGGACCAGTGACCTTTCGCGTAAAAATCGGAGCACACAGTAGACTTCAATACTATATACACACCTCAGCTGTTGTTATACCTCCATTGGCTGCTCGTGCCGTGTCCGTCTTTGACCAAGCCACTCAGGACTAAGTAACTCCAACACTGAACCTTCGTGATTCGTGCGCAAACGGTTAACACGGACCAGAACATTTTTTAGCCAATCAAAGAAGTTGGACGACCCTACAGTGCTTTGGACTGTATCTTGTCTCGAAATGTTTTCGCGAAATATCACTGCCCCTACACACAGCCATCTTAGCAAAAAAAAATATTGTATCCAGGTGATGAGCGGCGCCCGAGTGCAAGGGCGGGGGGAACGGGAGATCCCCGAGAAAACCCACCGATCAGCATCATCATCCGGCACGATTCCCATGTGCGAAAATGCGGGAAAGACTCCGTCGGGAATCAAACCCGGTTCGCCTTGGTGGGAGGCAAGTAGCCTGGCCACTACACTACCGCAGCCCCGGTATTGGGAGAATCCCGAGCAATGGGCGTGGCTGAATCTGCAAATAGGCCTGGGTGCTGGACATGTATTTTTTCTCGGCTGCCACCTGTCGTTCCTGCAAAATTTCCAGGATTCTGGGGCATTGCTTAGAGGCGGCAAGATGATTCACTTGGCAGTATCAATACTTGGAGTTGAGCTGGTGTTTTGGGCAAGCTTCCAGAGTGCATGGCCCGGTGCAGTGTGGCAGGTACATTCTTATATTCTATTTGCGGTTCCTTCACAAGTTTTGAATCAAACCTTTGAAAAATCACCTTATGTATAACGTCTTTGGTTGTTCCCTACACATGTCATGTATTACAAGCGTTTTATATCTCTGTTAACATACAAGTATCTTCTTTTTTTTTTCGTTAAATTAAAGTTTTACTTATATTTTAGTTATAAATTATAATAATTAATATTAAATTAATATGTTTAAAAACAATGAGAACATAGACGTGTTGGTAATGCCTAGTAATAAATATTTCTCGTGCAAATTTTTATCTAAGTGAGTGCGAACGAACAGGGTGCGTTGTCCCTGCATGTGG
Source organism: Clitarchus hookeri (assembly GCA_002778355.1). Classification (NCBI taxonomy): domain Eukaryota; kingdom Metazoa; phylum Arthropoda; class Insecta; order Phasmatodea; family Phasmatidae; genus Clitarchus; species Clitarchus hookeri. Next base: position 1,157,359 of record NQII01000581.1, on the reverse strand, counting down.
TGTAATTTTCTAGGCTTTGTTGGCATGAGGCATAGAAATATCCTGAAAGTAGAATTTCAGCAAGCCTCCAGAAAAGTTTGGGATAACCGTGAATTGATTATAGGTAAGCGACAGAAGCAAGGCCGGAACCTCATGCAGCTAACCAGTGAATGGATACGCACACATCAAAGGAATCGCATGCAATTTCGCCCCTGTGTATGCACTTACTCTTTGAATACATCACACACACAATAGCCAATATGACACCGTTTTCATTGTTACAAAGGAGATCAAAATTCTACATTTTGAGTGCATGATAATTTTAGAGGGAAGGGTAGGGAAGAGATTTGGGCGGCCCTTAACAGCGAGGTCTTGAGAGCCGATGAGGGTGATTGAGGTGAGAATGGAGCAGCGTTGAAATGAAAGTGCAGGGGAAACGGGAGATCCCCGAGAAAAACCTCCGACCAGTGGCATCGTCTGGCACGATTCCCACATATGAAAATCCGGGAGTGACCCGGCCGGGGATGGAACCTGGTTCGCCTTGGTGGGTGGCGAGCAGGCTAATCGCTCAGCCACCGCGGCCTCGAGAATTTGGAAAAATAAAATGTGCCCGGTAATTATTTTAGTGGCATCACCAAATGCGTAATTGATACAACACATTGCCATAGGGAACATACTAAATAAATTTTATATTTCTGTCTGCATAATAAACGAACTGGACCGTTAAAATACAGCACAGTTTATACACAGTACTTTATACAGGTACTTATTGTGAGATTAACTCAAATTTTCTTAGTATTAATCCTTTTGGAACAACATTAATTTACGAATTCTGGTCTTGCAAATATGACATTTTTGATGCGTGCTGTTCTTAAGGGGGCAGTATCCTTGCCATCTTGGATTTACGTATTTCCCTCCATAACTTAATTTTCAGAGTCAATATTTAAAACCAAACTAGTCAAGGCATAGGGGACATCTTAACAATTGCTTCGAAACCTAACTTATTGTTCCTACAGGATTAGTTTGACATCTGTAATAGTAATCAAATATTGTCGAATTATTTAATAATGTCAATCCCACATGGGAAAATACAGGTATAACTGAAACCGTAACAATTAAAAAATAAATCGTTGATTGGTCCTTTAGCTTTAATTTTTTGTGTCTGGTCATACATTTCCATTACCACGATTTGTAAAAAAAAATCGAAGATGGAATGTATACTTCGTTATCACAACAAATAAGCTGTATGCTGTGTGCCCGGTGATAAAGACTGTCCACAGTAAAGTGAGCACTTTTGAAAACAACCTTTGAAAAATTTCACTGCCCCTACCTGCATATAATTTAATGGGCACACTGGCTGATACGCACACAATTAAGTTGGTAACGGCGGAGGGAAAGTGTTAGGTATACATTTGTGAATACTGAAATTATTTATTTTGCTTTCTGTTTTTTTTTAATGTATATAAGTGTAAGAATGAGCATTTTGGTAAAGTATTTACTTTTCTAATAATTGTACAACTTCCCTTGACCGATACATGAATAAAGCGATCAGGCCCAAGACAATGCTAAAACATTGATGTATGGTGGAAGACTACACAATGTGCATACAAGTATATCTTAAGCAGGTCTTCCAAAAGTCATAAGGTACAGCAGTAGCATATACTGCTAACAAGTTCCCCACAGGGAAGATCATTGGGCACTGAGCCTCCTCGGGGTCATGGTGGTGTAGTGGTCAGACTACTCGCCTCCCACCAAGGCGAGCCGGGTTCGATTCCCGCCCGGGTTCGCGCCCGGACTTTCGCCTGTGGGAATCATGCCGGACGATGCCATTGGTGGGCGGGTTTTCTCTGAGATCTTCACCTCCCTTCACCCTCATTGGCTGTCAAGACCTCGATGTTAAGAGCCGCCCAAACCTCTCCACGCCACTGAGCCTCCCAATGTACAGTACTGGTTAAATATAGCCTTCCTGTGCAACATTTATACAATTGCCTACAATGTGTATGAAAGAGTCTGCAATAAATTAGTACAGACACTCTCATTAAGGTTTATTCTACTCAGGTTAGAAACAAAACGATATTTCTTATGGGAGAGTTCGGCACAGGAAAAATTCCCCGCAGTGTTCCAAAAGGTAACTTTTATAATTCAAATTTTAATCTACATACGTGAATGATAACAGAGAAAGATTTATCCTAGTTACGAAGTTATTTTATATTTTTTTTATGATTATTGCAATTATTCTGTTTTTTTAATGTAGGAAATAGATAAAATATGGTAGACGTTCGACACTAGCGCATACCTAGTGGCGAAAATGTTTGGTTGGCAAACTTTTAACATTGATCTTCCCAACCCGAGTATAAGAAACCTTTCTTTCATTTACATTGTATTTGGTTGACACCCCAGGCGCAACAATTCCCAGGAGGCTTTTGTTGCGTGACAGGGGTTGCTGGAAGACGTCTAACTCTCGGACCCCACAAAGCTTCAGAAACTTGCACCGGGGAGTGAACTGACCAAGTGATGGAGGCTGAACCCTCCGACCCGGAGGACGACCTGTTCAGGCTGGAGTCCAAGCGGATACTGTGGCTGCTGGAGGCGGTCGCCGTGACATCGGCGATGATGGTCGCTAGCTACGTGGACGACGCGGCTACCAACTGCGACATTACGTCGCTGCTCGCTCGCAGGATCGCCATCTACTACGGCTTCAACGTTGGCATCTAAACCGTGCATGTCGTCGTCGGCTGGACCGGCGTATGGCGCCGCCCGGGCTGAAGGACTCCCAGCAGAAGCCTCATCCTGTCGCTATCCTGTTCTCTTTCACTACATCTCAATACAATAAGCACGTCGCATCGAACAAACTCCGAAGGCCTACTTTATTCGCAGTGAATTGAACATTTATTAAAGACTTGCTTCGTTTGATTTAGTTTCAATTTTTTGTTCAGTTGCATCTAAAAACTAACTTCCTCGCGAACTAAATGTGTCGATAAAACGGGGCCGTAACAATATTAATGCGTTCGTAGGCCGAGAAGCGCGAGAGCGTTTGGGCGACTCTGCTGCGGGCATCAAGTGCGCCATCGCCACTAAGCGCAAGGCTCTGAACTGGTGTGCAGTTTTCTTGTGCTGCGTGTACCTATGGAACTTTCAACGGTGGCCCAATAATTGCACTGCCCGTGACTATATTTTGAGGTAGGCGCCTACTGTACATAGCTTTGAAAAAGCTTGTTTGGTGAGGAAGGGGGGGGGGAAGTCGGAATGCTCTGGTTTCTGATGTACGCGATGTCTTGAAAACATTCAAAAGCCCTCGTCTGAAGTGTGTGTACTTTTAGTAGATCAGTACATTAGATGCAAGTTTGATAGTATCGTAGAAAAACGTGTATTTCAAACACACTGCAGCGCAGTTCAAGTGCCGGGTAGGCGGGAGCCTTACGAGTAACATAATAACAGACTATAATGGAAGAACGATGCAAGGCAATGGTAGGGGAAATGGGAATACACGGAGAAAACCACCGCCCCAACGACAGTGTCCACTTAGTTTCCAATGTGCCAGGGGCCGTGGTGGTGTAGTGGTCAGACTACTCGCCTCCCGCCTTGGCGAACCGGGCTCGATTCCCGGCGGGGTTGTCCCCGGATTTTCACCTGTGGGAATTGTGCCGGACGTTGCGGGCGGGTTTTCTCGGGAGATCTTCCGTTTCCCCGAACCCTTCATTCCGGCGCTGCTCCATACTCGTCTCACTTCACTCTCATCGGCCCTCCACTCCACTCCAATGTGCCCCGCCTCCCAACTGAATTGGCGTGTATCAAGGAACCACCCCTGGAATGATTCCGGGAAATCGAGGGAAACCGAAATTAGGATAACCGAAATGGTACTCAATTCAACTTTTTTTTTTTTTTTTTTTTTTTTTTTTTTTTTTTTTTNGCTGGCTGTCTGTTGCCTGCCTGCCTACCTTGCGAGTGAGTCATTCGTCCAGCGGTGGGAGATGTATAGGTAGTTTGTGAAGGGGAGTGGGGAAGATGAGAAGTGTTTGGCTCATCCTTGATTGACAGCCAACACTTATCGGCAACTAACACTTTTCGGGGCGGGTTCCAAAGCGTTACTCTGCGAGTAAACTTTTCTGCCTGGCTTTCCGAAAACACTGAGTAAATGCTCGCTCTTGGCAGTTCCAAAACAGCGCAGAGTAATTACTTTGAGTTTCTTGCCAGAGTAAGACTTTTACACGCACTTTTTCAGCGAGTAACGAAGGTTAAACTGAAAATGGCGGGACGTTTAGTAGAATTAAACAAACTGAAAGGAAATGTGGACATTCTGGTTACACGAGAAAATTACAAATGACAAGAAGTAAAATTCTTATTTTTATTTAAATGTTAACTAGTATAAAGGTTACATTTTTAGACGTAATGTTTATTATTAACCTATGGTAAATAAAGTTGTTTACGTATTTTTTTCTGAAAAGAAAGAATTTGAGGAAAGTATTAAATGACTTTCAGTATTTACATTGGTTGCTTAATCAGTACATATTTGTAAACACAGAACGCTGTTTACATCATGCTCGTTCCAAAATCACGTTTACTCTTGCTTTCCTCAGCTGTTAATTTCTGTTGATTTGCTCTACTCTCGGAGTAACGTTATGGAACGCCGCCCAGCAGGTCGAGAATCGTCTCGCCTTTTGATAAACGTCTCAAAGCTGAATTGGGTCACTTCAGGGCGTGCGTAAAGTGCAGAATAATCTATCAAGGAATTCAGACATTTCAAATACTAACTTTTCCCCCCTTCTATGGTGGTGATTGAGAGAATGTGGACGACGGTGATGGGAGAGTCCTCCTGTGGATTCGGCGGGATACAGCGGTTATTGGCAGCGCGAAGACAGCAGCCTGCCATAAGCGACTGCTGGCTGTGATCGGGGTGCTCCCAGACGAGTGCTGCGTTGTTTGTGAGCCACCTAATACGGAACGCAGGTGGGAAGAGTTAGCGGGAGACTGATACAGTTGGTGACCTATGATTAATATAAACTATCGAACTCTTATGAATTTATTAATAGGACTAATTTAATTGTATTTCAAATAATTTAATAAGATATGGAGTAATTTATTGTAATTTTCACTAAGGACACAGTGGATCAAAATAATATTCGGTTTGTATTGGGTTTTAAAGTTTGCAGTTGTAATTTTTACTTTCAACGTAAAAGAACGCCATTGTTTCTTTGTGGGTTACATACTGATGCATGAACTATTTGGATGTTAAGTTCTTTTCATCTAAATAGTATATTTAAAAAAGAGCGTATATAGATAACGTAAATTTATAGCCCTCTGTAATATTCGGTTTGATTGCGCTTACCTCCATGTTGAGCTAGCGAACACTCACTTTTCTCTCCGAGGTTGCCGAAGCAAGGCCCGAGAGCAGTGCGTGGTATATGCCGCAAAGGGAAGAGCACAACTTTAAATCCACGACAGCTCGTGGTCTGTCATGATGAGAGCAGTCTCATACTCAGAAATAGCTGAAGTATTACGCATTAGCACGAGTACAGTAGGGATATAGTGAGAAGATACATGAGACGAGCACACAATTGAGTCCGTGCCACAAAAGGACATCCGAAAACATGAAGATAAAGAACGAGCGGTAATAAAGATGATAAACAAAAACTACGCCACTAAGTGCACCAAAGCTCGCAGGATTTGTAAATGAAGCATTTGGCAAGAAAGTAAATGCCGATACAATAAGACGAATAATGAGAAACGAAGAGCTAAATGGTATAGAAGGTAAAAAAAAAAAAAATACCGTACGTAAGTGAAGTTATTCGAAAAAAGAAACTGGTTTGCAACGGAGCCTATTCACAAAGATGAAAGTTTTGCTTATGAAAAGAAATTTGACATTTTTGGAGCGGATTGATGACATTACGTATAGCGTAAAAGAAATGAAGAATATAATATAAATAATCTGTTCCCGACTGTAAAGAACGGGAAGGGGGGGGAGGGTTACCGCTGTGGTTTCGGCATGCATGGCTGCAAATGGTGCTGGATAACCTCGTAATTATAAAAATAATAAGGTGGATCATGTTCTGTATCTAGGTATACTTGAGGAATCATCTGAAATAATGAAATAAAGCCCGGAAAGTCTGGAAATAAAATATACTTTCAAGTACTGCCGGCATTATGATCCCTGCAAACACACAGCTGGAAACGCGAGTTTGTGACCGCTATACAAATGTCCCAAAGGAACAGGAAATTCCGAACAAAATCAGAACATTTCAGAGTTAAATTCTACCATACCATGGTCACAAAAAATTTTAAAACACGGACAATTTTTTTTATTTTGTAACTATGTCGATATAATGTTGTCATATGCCCGAAATATGGTTGCCAGATATTCGGAAAGGAAAATCAGTGTGTTGGCGACACTGGTTTTTTGGACTCGTCCGAAATTAACAAAGGTCTTGCACATGTCCAACAGAGGCACATTTAATAAACTAAACTTTCATGCCAACACATGTATATTCTAAACAAGAACAAATTATATTTCTATCTAATGTTGAAAATACTTCTGTAGATAACATTAGATTTTTGTTCATGAAAATATGTTTTCTGTTCTGTCTTTTGGGATTGTGAAATTCGATTTATTTGAATACCAAGAGGTTTGAAAAGAATACACATTTTTTTCAAATGATTCTACAATCACTAATTTGTAATCGCGTTATTTTTTGCTAGATTGTGCAGTTTATCTTAAATATCGGAACATTAAGCGTGCTGTTACATACAAGAACTGAACGCGGAACAAAATGTTGAAAATCGGAATTGTTCTGGGTAAATCTTTACATCTGGCAACTCTATCCGGGAACAATAAAAACGTGTGTTTGATGTTATTGGCAGCAGCATTTAGGAGATGGCAGAATATAGTCTCAAAAACGAATAACTTCTCCCACCACGTTAGGACTTACCTCATTGAACACGGTTTTCTGCTGTGTACAATATTGACCATTGAATACGCTTTGTGCGGAACGTTTCATATACAGAATGTTCGAAAACTCAGTGCTCAATCTCCAGGCATAGTTTCTATGGACCAACAGTAACACAAAAGCCCTGTACACTTGTGTCCGGAAAAGTATTTTTAAATAATTTGATTGTGTTAAAAGTTGCGTGTTACAACACCTGCCGAACAAGGCGGTGCGACCATGCGTGTAGGGTAAGTTGCATAGGAAGTAGGTGCGTGGCGCTGCGTGTGTAATACAATTAATGTCACGCGCCTGCACGCAAGGGCACCGCCTTGTTCTGCAGGTGTTGTACGCCGCAACTTTGAACACTATCAAATTATATAAAAATACGTTTCCGGATACAAGTATATAGGGCTTTTGTGTTCTTATTGGTCCAAAGAAACTATGTCTTATATTTATATTTGGGCACTGAGTTTCCGAACTGTATATATAGGATACAAGGTTAATTATGAGCTCCGTCCTTAGAGAACCTAGCCATACCCAAGCACATAGAATACTGGCATGGTACATATGTGTTACTAAGTTTATATAGGCCTAAAATATTGATTTAACAATAAAATTTAAATGAACGTACAAAAGGGAGATAAAGAGACTTTTGCAGATTTCCGCAGTACTTTGTGTACGATTTCACTATGAATTTAGTTTTCCTTTAACTACGTGATTTTAATTTTTTTTTTAAATACACCGATAATATATATTTTAAACTATTTCTAGAATTTTTATAAACATTTTTAGCAGTTTGCTTGAGTTTACATGGTTCAAGGTCGCTGAAGTTTTAAGTATCCAACACGGCCGCAATAGTACCCTACACGTCCGCTATAGTACCCAACACGGCCGTTATAGTACCCAACATGGCCGACGTTTTTCAGGAATAGACGAGCGTGAACTACTATGTAATGGCCGACACGATCCTCAATCTCAATCCTCTTCATAATATCCGGCGTCGTAACGTAGAAGTTTATACTGCTGAAAAAAAAAAAGTTCATATTTCTCTTTGCACATAACTAAAAAGCATATCTCAACATTACATTAATTTACTACTTCACCAATATCAATTCAATTTATATTCGTGTGTGATTGGATGAACCTACGTCAGGCAAGTACGTTCACTGTGAGTCACACCTTTTACGTACACATTCCATGTAGAAGTTTCTTAATAAACGTCTATTCGCAGTTTCTTCACACTTTTTGAATCAAAAATCTGAAAAACCATCTCATGTGAGACGTCTTTGGTTGTTTTTTTTCTAATATGTAATGTATCACAGGCGTTTTATACTTGTGTTACATGTATTGCATTTTTGTTTAAGTTGAACTTTTACTTATATTTTATCTATAAAATATTTATATTTTATTCATAATAAATATGAATAAAAATAGATAGAAAATAGTTTGTTGGTAATGCCCAGTAATAAATACATCTTATGCGATATTATTACACTGCGTGTGCACGAATGCGGTGGGTTGTGCCACTGAGGTAATTTTCTAGATCGGTTAAGCTTTGTTTGCATAAAGCGTAGGAATATCCAGGAAGTATAACATTAGCTGGGCTTCAGAATGTTGGAAGTAACCGTGAATGGACTACACCGAAATTATAGACTGTTCACGGTTATTTGAGCACTTTTGAAATCAACCTTTGAATAATGTCACTGCGATTGTCTGCATGTGTTTCAACTGGCACATTCATTGGCATGCGTCCAGTAAAGTTGGTAACGACGGAAAGAAAGAAGTTCCTTGTCTTGACGTTGAATTAAAAGAGTTCGGTAAACATTTGTAAATGCTGTAATTATTCCTGTCGCTTTCTGTCTTTTCTAATGTACATTATCGTAAGAATTGGCACATCTGTAAAATATTTACTTTCCTAATAATTTTACAGTTTCACCTTACTGGGGCATGAATAAAGTGATCAGGCTTATGGCAATGTTAATTTTACATGTGGTGGAAGAATACGTAACTTATATACACGTTGATCTTAAGCAGGGCTTTCAAAAGTGCTCAGTTTACCGTGAACAGGTTATAATCGTGGACTTAAGGGGCCCGCCTGCCTGGTGCTTTCTTCCGCGTTTGAGGCAGAGAAGCGTGGGAGCAATAAGGGCGACACTGCCATGCGCTACAAGTGCGCCATCGCCGCTACGCGCGGGGCTCTGAATTGGCGTGCAGTGTTCTGGTCGTGCTGCGTGAACCTATGGGATTTTCAGCGGTGACCCTATAATTTCATTGGCGGAAACTCTGTAGCAAGGTTTAATGCATGCTCGTTTTTTACTTCTGTGTGTATATAAAGCGTACATTTTTTAATACAGCGCTTTGAAAAATCAGTTTTTAGCTATGTTGGAGTGCTCCGAAATGGTGTTTCTAATGAGCGTGACATCTTGGAAGTAACAGACAGACTTAGTCTGAAGTGTGCGTTATTTTCATAGACTAGCATATTGGTCACACGTTTAATAGTTTCGTTTAAAAAAAACCTGGATTTCGGACATACTGCAACGCAGTTCGAGTCATAGTATTCGAGTTAAGATGTCAAACCTCATAANTATGCGTTATTTTCATAGACTAGCATATTGGTCACACGTTTAATAGTTTCGTTTAAAAAAACCTGGATTTCGGACATACTGCAACGCAGTTCGAGTCATAGTATTCGAGTTAAGATGTCAAACCTCATAATTAATTATTGTATAATTGTACCAAATATTGTTAAACTCATACGCATATATGTAATGGCATTTTCCTCGAATAAATAAAAATTACACTTTTTTTTTTTTTTGAATAATTTGATGTCAAATACAAAATTGTACGATTTTGTTGCAACCTTATTAACAAATACTAAGATGTACAGATGTCTTAAACTAATGCCGTGGGATACTGCTCGACATATGTGTAATCACCAAATAAGAGTTCATAAATTTAAAAAATGTTAAAAATGTGCAAATATTTCTTATTTGACATTTTTTGTCGCGTAAATATCTTGTTATTTGGTGATTACATACTGTATTTGTCACGCGGTAGCACAAGGGATTAGTTTACTTTGTAATTTTTTTCATCGGTACAACTTAGTATATGTTATTGGGGCTGCAAAAAAAACAGAATATTGTTGTATTTGACATTAAATTCTTTAAAAAATATAAAGTGTATAATTTTTTTATTCTAGGANCTGTACAACTTAGTATATGTTATTGGGGCTGCAAAAAAACAGAATATTGTTGTATTTGACATTAAATTCTTTAAAAAATATAAAGTGTATAATTTTTTTATTCTAGGAAAATGTCATTACATATAGTGCTTACGAGCTGAACAATATTTGGTACAAATATAAAATCATTATTTTTTTGGGGTCCGACACCACTAAAGTGCAGGACCGGCCGAACGATAAGATAGGGGTTTGCATTATATAGATTTTACTCGTATCTTAGCTACCCTTCAAAATATCGCCTTCGAACAAAAAAACACTGTGGCCTTTGAAGAGGAAGAGATAGGTAAACATTCGTGAATACTAAAACGAATTCTTTCGCTTTCTGTTTTTTTTTATGCATTTGGGTAAAATAAATTAGTCTACTTCCAAAATAAATAATTTTCAAATAAATTCATAGTTTCACTTGAACGACGCATGAATAAAGTGGTGGGGCCCGTGAGAGTATTAATTTTACATGTGCGTGTAAATAGTTCTTAATTAAGGTACGCCGCCGAACGGAGTGCAGAGCTCCAGCAGAAAACTTCTTATTAAAAAAACTGTCCAACGTGGCTGAGTGAGAATTGCTTACGAATAAAATTTAATAAATTAATGCGTCTGTATACGTTTTCCAGTTCCTCCATTTCTCTCTAACGCATGTTTTTGTGATGGTGAAAATGGCTCAAACGGGTGTTTCCACGGTCTCGGTCGGGGCGACGCTTTTAGGCATCAGACGTGTAAAATTCCTTCAACCAGGCGGCCACCTTAAGACCCCACGTCACCCGCCATATTGAATTTTTTATTTATTTCTTTCCGATTCAAATTTAGGAGGATTTAATGAAAAATGTGACAATAGAAGCTTAGCTAATTACCTTACCCACCATTACAGACATAATATATGAACTACTAACGCATATTTATAAAACAATTAACTTAATACAACATTTTATATATTAATTCATTCTCACCTTTTAATGACAACCAGGGAATACGTATTAACAATCAGGTACAAAAATTTGCACCGAACCATGAAATATAAAGCTTATATAATAGAACATTTCCAGTAATGACCCTGACTCGTCAGTTATGAAAATAAAATGAATAATTTATGTATGAGGGGTGATGAAGCCACGAGAAACTTAGGTAAATAACAAGTGAAAATGTACATAATAAACGGTTTGCGGAGATACTAATAGGAGTCCAAACTTATATAGTTTTGCCCTACCTTCAGAAAAACAACAAAGTATAATTTTTCCGATGCCAGAAGAGAAGTTCATGTACTAAAAGTTTATTTCTAATTTTAATTAAATATTTTTATTTAAGAAAAGATAATACTAAAATATATCCCATTTTATTGATTAAATAGCAAAAAAAAATAAAAAATCACTGCTTTTCGTTCACTTTCAGTATTTCATTGCGAGCTTCCTTGCAGGATAACAGATGGCAGCACGGTCCGTGTCGCCGGCTCGCGTCGCTCTATCGTGAAAACCGCTTCGAGTGTATTTGATGCGATCCTGGGCTGTATTGTAGTGTCAGTGAACGATTAAACAGAGGGCGGTGGCAGAGCTTGTTGCGGTTGCCACGGCGAGTATCAGCGAGCTGAGTAGCAGCAGGCAGCGATGTGTTCGACGACGACGACGACGAGGCGGCGTGACGCGGTGGCGGAGGTGAGCGTGGGGCAGCTGATAGCGCGGCAGCACCGCCGCATGCTGCAGGCCGGCGTGCTGGAGGCGGCGGTGCTGGGCGTCGCGACGGCTGTCGCCGCCGCGAGCGCGCGCGCCACCGACAGCGACCGGCCCTACGGGGCGCTGAACGTCGCCGCCGCAATCTACTTCACCGGCAAGCTGCTGACGGCCGCCGCCTCCCTGACCGCCCACTGCCTCCGCCAGCTGCTGCCCTGGTGACGGCCACCGCCAAACTCCCGCCCAGTAATTAACCTGGCAATAAATAAATAAATATCTCCTTGCCCACACTGCCTCATTCTCTTCGTCCTAGACGTATTTTTGTAGCTAGCAAATTATGTAAACTCGGTGGTTTGGCGCTTACTGTTGCAGCGCTGTTTATTAACACACTGCAAGCAGTTTGTAGGTATTACAATTTTTTTTTTGCTACTATGGTAAATAAATAAATTTCGTCTGTGGAGTGCTTCCAGGGTAAGGTTAATTATATTCAGGTTGGGAACAAAACGAGTTTTCTTATGGGAGAGTGTGGCATAGGGAAAATTTCCGCCGCTAGGTGCGCAGTGTTCCAAAGAGGTAGCTTTTAATTAAAGTGTTAAGCTACGTGAATAATAAAAGAGAAAGATTTTATTTAGTTAAGTATTTATTTTAAATTTGATTTATGAATATTGCTACTATTTTGTTTTTTAACATATAAAATAGAAAACTTTTTGTACACATGAGACACTCGCGCTTACCTAGTGGCGACAAATTTTAGTTGCCAAACTAAAAGCATTGAGCTTCTCAACCTGGGCAAAATAAACCTTACCCAGGACGAGGAGACACCTTAATGACGAGCTTTCAAGCTGGGACCCATAGATGCCAGTCATCCCCGGACATCATATGAAATAAAACCTTGGGATGGAGTGGCGCTGGAATTCGAGGGCGGGGGGAAATGGGAGCGCCCTGAGAAAATCCGCCGGCAAGCGGCATCGTCCAGCACAATTCCCGCATGCAATAATCCGTGAGTAAGCCCGCCGGGGATCGAACCCGGGCCGTTGTGGTGGCAGACGAGCGCCCTGGTACCCCGCTGCTATGGTCACGAGTATGGTATAATCCATTCACTATTTCTTTTAACTTTTCTGAAGCCCTGCTAAAGTTCTACTTTCAGAATATTCCTCCGCCTTAATGTGCAAACAAAGCTTAACAATGTGTGGAAAATTACACCAAAGGGACAACGCACCGCATTCGAGTGCACTCAATTAAGCAATATTTTGCATAACAACTATTTTCTTACTAGGCATTACCAATACTTTTCTCTCTGTTTTTATTCACGATAATTTTTAATTATCGTTAATATGTGAAATGACAATTTAACCGAAAATAAGGTACTTTTATATTAACGCAAGTATAAAACTGGTGCGACAAATTACATATTTAGGAAACAACCAAGCACGTCATTGGGTGATTTTTCAAAGATTCGATTTTAAAGTGTGAAGAAATTATGAATAGACTATAACAAGTTCGGTTGACATGAAATTGTGTATGCACAGTTGTATTAATCCGATATAAATAATTTATGCGTGTACGAATGTATGCCTGCATGTAGTGGTCCAGAATCTGGGCGAGTGGTTTCATGGTCAGGAGTCCGAGTGAGTTCGCATAGTTTGGGAGTCTGGTTCGCATTTTGTATTAGCACACACGCGGTTTAGGCGTCTGGGTTGCGTATTTCAAAGCAACTTTTTTTTAGTCTCGAGGCATGTAAGTTTAGTTTCAAACTCATCCCAGACTTTTGAAGAGTCAGATTTCCCGTAGCCCGTTCACTTGGAATTTACCCAGGATTTATGTTTTAAAAACTTGCATCCAGATAGCGAGCCATTGTCATCCCTCGTAGGCCAGTTTACATCCATAATTAATATTATGCACATAAAGAAGCTAAAAAACCAAGAATCCAATATTGCGGGGAGGGTTTATTTTAACCCACAGAAATTTGAGTTCCTCTACCCGGTCGTTCACTTGACACCCACAATAAGCAGTTCCAAGCCAATGACTTCTGCTCGTCTGCTGACAGGCTGGCTATACACATTCTGCAGTGAAGGATTGTCGTAATAACAGAAGAATATGTATTTGGTGTTACTATCACACCATTATTCGACCCTTTTTATTTTGTAGTGGAGGGCTATATTAACGGATTAACACAATTATATTGTGATGACTTCAGCATTATTTATATTTTAGGGAAACACTGAGAAAAAAAATAGTTTCAGTAAACCTAATACATTTGTTTACGGGGCGTTTGTTCCAGCTAAACGATATTTTTTTGGTACAACCAATTCTTAGTTCCTCCAAATGAATGAAATTTGTTTACACAACCAAATCATTTATTTAAAACAGTTTTGTTTGCACAAAACAAATATTTAGTTGTTTCAGAATGTTAAAAGAATATTTGGTTTAAGTAAATATATCGTTATAATTTCTCAACAAAATAATATGTTTGCGTGTTGGATAAACCATAAAATATCAGATCAAAAACTTATAAATATCACAGCAAAATTAATATATTCTTTAGCTCAGAAGTGTTTCATTTGTATTACAATTATATTTGCTAAGTGTTAGCATCTCGACAATCGAAAGCTTTCTGCGTAAACCAAAAATAACAGTGAAATTCGTTGTCATCGCAAACATTTGGTCTGAAGTAAATATATTTCCATCGTAGCGCAAATAGTAGTGACGTAATAGTGAACACGCTGTTTTCTGTATATAAAAAGTAAAAACATGTCTTTATATTACACTACTGTCACTGACAATGCCAATGTAATAACACAATTTCCAAATTTCTTCCCGAAGTCAGACGCTCGTTTTCAAGCACGCTTATGAATGCAAACATTTCTTGCAAACTTTTGTAACTATATTGCTACAATTAACCCGCAAAAACTATGCCTGTAGTTGTTTTCTGTTAAGGTGGCAGCCTATCTAGACCGCGAAACAGTATGCGAGATTGATTCGCAATTGAATAATTATGTATTATTTTTAGCCAATGAAATTTTCCGACGAGTCTGACAGTTGGCAGTGTTGTTAAATAATAGATTTTCGTGGCAGATTGTGACCTTGTGTTGAAAATGGACAATGATTCAAAATAGTTTGCATTTATACTTTTCTTTAAAATCTTTGCTTTTGTGATCGTTATGTGGATAGCTCTTAAAAAATTTATGTTAGTAAACTGTTACCTTTTCTTTAATCTAAATTTATATATTGCGACATTTATTAGTTTCTGCAGCAAATTTTATAGTCCGCTATGATTGGCTGTTACTCCATGCGCGTCCATATGTAACATTTTCCTTTATGCACTATGTCAGGAACTATCACGCACATGATATGTTATGCGCAGTTTTAAATCAATAGGTTCGAGAACATGGCGGCCAATTGTCGCGTTATTGGCAACTGTTATGCTTTCAATTGTGAATCAAGCTTAACGCACGGAGTAACTGATCAACGACTGACTTGTTTGTAGTTGGCTGCATCAGTGCAGCGAACGGAAACTCATTACATATCTCCTACCCAAAGCCATTCCCAGCGGCATTGTTAGGTCCCTTTCACACGAGCAAATTTTTCTTCAAATTACCTTCAATTTTGCTATAATTCAATTCATTGAATGCTACATGACATCATACGAACGTCATAATCGCAGCCATTTTCTCTTTGAATTTCTTGAATGTCTCGTTTTCTTCAAGGTTTTCGTGTAGAAAAAGTTCTGTATTTTCTTGAATCCAACATTTTAAACGCTGGTGACAGCTTTTTTTGACTACATTAATGGAAGTTATTTCATAATAATATAGTCTTGTGCACACGTTTAAAGTTGTTGAAAAATTAGGATGCATATTTTTAAAAAAGAAAATATACAAGAATATGAAGAAAATATGTCGTGGTTATTTTCATGCCTTGCACGAGTCTTACATACTTTTTTTTTTTTTTAACTCATTATCGAAATGTTTGTGATACATTTTTCTGTGAAGACTTTGAAGCTAATTGAATGCAATTCATTGAAAAGCAAGATAAGTATTTTTTAGTTCAATAAATTGAATTAAATAATTGAATTAAATAAATATTTGACCACGTGGCATAGTCTTTATAGTCTATTAGCAGATTCTTCACAATTTTTTAATCAAACCTTTGAAAAATATCTCTATGTATGACGCGTTTGGTTGATTCCTAAGTACGAGGGTTATTCGGAAAGTAAGGTCCAATTTATTATAAAACACAAACCATCACAGATTTTTTTCAAAAAACTTTTTTTATTTAATTTCTTACATGTATCTCTATTTTTCTACATAGTTTCCATATTTTTTTAAATATTTGTCATAACGTTCTACAAGCTTTTGTACGCCTAAGTCATAGACGTCTGCCACCTGTGAGGATAACCAGTCTGTAAGAGTGTTGTTACGAATGTTGGATTTCCCACATTCGCGAATGCGAATATTCATCTCCAATATTCGCGAATGCGAATGCGAATATTGGCTTTCTCAATATGGCACCCAAAGCATGCGCCCACGAACTCACATTTTGACCACGCGTTTAGGAGCCGGCCATGTTTAAATTGAAAGTAGCCGACACTGCACGAAGTAAACAAACCGTGATTGCTCGCTCATTAAATGAAGTTAGCTGCTGATAGTTTTTTATTAAAGATTTGTTTTGAGGTTACTTACATTTATTTGTTGAATTTATATATAAACCATTGTTAAATTGTTATAAAGTGATTAGTGATATTTCAACATGGGTAAGTCATATGTTAGCGAAGTTTGGACTTATTTTGCAATATGCGATGCTGAAAATGTGAATTGCAAAATATGTAACAAACAATACTCGCGCAAAGGAAGATCAACTAGTGCTATGAGAAATCACCTGAAAGGTATGGATAAAAATTAGTATAATGAATTTAAAAAACGGGAAAATGAAAAGCGGAATGCTTCTACAACAAATGCTTTGGCGTCCTCTTCGCGACAATGTACAAAACCGACCTAAAACAAATGTCCAACTGATTGCGTCGAAAAAAATAAAAGTGGGATAATAAAAACGCCAAGTCTGTAGAAATAGACAATTTAATAAGTGAAATGATTGCTTTGGAGGACTTACTCTTTAGTTTTATGGAATGCGTTGGATTTGTCAGATTGATGAACTACCTATGTGCGTCGTATAATTTAAAAACTCGACAACATTTGACTTCGTTTATATGCGAGAATTTCTACGGCAAAGTAAAAGATAAAGTTTTGGAATTAATCAAATCATTTGAAAAAATGGCGTTTACAACTGACATCTGGTCTGATTCTTGTTCAGGAGTATCGTTGCTGAGTTTTACATGTCACGGCGTAACAAAAGAATTTGAAAGGAAAATGATTGTGTTAAAAGTAGAGGTATTTAACGATGGCCGACATACTGGTGAAAATATAGCTATAAAACTTGAAACCATGTTGTCATTATGGGAAATACCCAAAGAAAAAGTGCAATGCATTGCTAGGGTTGGTAGTACTAACATGAAAAAAGGTATTTCCTTGTTATTCATTAAAGACGTTGATTTTTAATCACACCAAATTCAACTAGTTGTCAATGAGAGGCTTAAGGCACAAGATTCCGTTATTGCAGTGATTACAAAATGTAAAAAGATGGCAACTCATTTTCACCACTCAAATATTGCTCAAGATGAACTTGCAGCTCTACAAGAAAGGCTCAATCAACCAAAGCTTAAGATTATACAAGAGTGTGTTACAAGATGGAATAGCAACTTTTATATGTTGGAGCGCATTTTGAAAAACAAAGATTCGTTGTGTCTTTACGCTTCCACAAATAACAAAATGTCCCAATTAACTTCCCAAGAATGGATAATTGTGGAAAAACTAATTACTTTGATCGGGCCTTTTGAAGAAATTGCAAAAGAACTAAGTGCAGCCAATATTTCCATATCTTCAGTAATTCCATTATTGGCAACCTTGGAAAAGGTAATTGATGAATTTGATGTGACTGACGAATGCATCGGAAACACGATTCTTGTTCTAAAACAAGAATTAAGTCGCAGATTTCCTCATTTGGAAAATGACGTATTGTTTGCTACGGCTACTTTCATTCACCCGAGATAAAAAGTAAAATTTTTCAAATACTAAGAGTTCCAGAATGACTAGCCATGGGATTGAAACCTCTGGATCCAGTGTCTGTCTATAAGGGAAATCTACATCTTTAAGAGACACAATGAAATTGCTGTTGGATTCCAGTGAAAGTGAAGAAGAAGGAGAAAATGAAAGTCCAAACCCTATAGAAGTTTTGATTAAAAAAAAAAACATTAATTAATACTTAATAAACGTGTGGAAAATGATGTAGACCCACTTACATGGTGGAAGGTGAATAATAAGAAGTATGGTATTCTTTATCCTATAGCCTGGCAATATTTAGTAACACCACCCACCAGTGTACCTAGCGAAAGAGTTTTTAGTGGAGCAGGTCTTCTTTACACACCCCACCGAAATAGGCTGCAAGGAGAAAAGGCATCAAAACTTTTATTTTTGAAGTTTAATATTCCTCTACTACAATTTAATTACTAAGTGTTTTATGAAACTTACATAACTTACTTGAGTATATTTGGTAATTAAATTGTAACTTAATTACTATTATATTTTTTATAGTTTATCTATTATTATTTTGAATTCAAGAATAAATGTTAAATGGTTGTGTTAAAAATAATATAACTAGAACCAAAGTTAAAATTAACATGTTAATTTGAAGAAGATTATTTTTTGTTTTAATTAAAAAGAAGAAATGATTTCGTTTCCTTTCTCAAAAAAGATATTTTTAACTTAATTTATAAGCAGTAGATTTAATGTACAATATGATTAGATACAGAAATCTCTAGTAGATTTAATATTATTTAGATGCCTATCAAGTTGCATTTGTGTTCTCACAAAAAATATGATTTAAAGTGGATTAGTTTAATTAAAAATGTGGTAACATATTTAGCTCCATTGTTTTGTGTTTGAGAAGTTCAAAATTTATTTTTGTTTTCATACAATTTATATTTTAGTTTGCAAGTTTAGGTAAATATCTACCTAAATTTGACTTTTGCTTAGATAAATAAGAATAAAAGATTATTAAAAGCGTCTGTATGTACCTAATGAGTAACATCAAAACTGTTCCCTAATTAAAACTTTTTTATTAAAATATAAATACCTAAATAAAAATATTATAAATCTTTGCAGTTGCATTGTTATTTCAGAAATATTTTCATTTTTCATTGCCAAATACATTCGCTACATATTCGCATAATTTTTTTGCAAGTGCGAATGCGAATATTAAAAAACATGAGAATATTAGCGAATGTGAATGCGAATGCGAATATTCGTAACAACACTAGTCTGTAACTGCTTCTTTCACCTCGTCATCTGTGGCGAAGCGCTTGTCTACCTAAAGGTATTAACCTATCCTTTCCCGGCGAATGTAAGGCTTATTTTTCGACACCCTTCATCTATTGAGTGATACCAATTAGCAAGAATACCTAAAAATAGCGGAACAAGTGAAAATCGCTTGGCGCCAAGTCTAGACTGTACGGTGGGTGGTCAATCTGTTCTCATTCAAAAGATCTGATCAGATTTTGGGTGTGAATCGCAGAATGGGGTCTGGCATTGTCATGCAGCAACAAAACTCCACACGTCAGAAGGCCACGTCGCTTATTGCGTATTGCACGTCGAAATTTAGTCAGGGCAGCGCAGTAAGCGGCTGCATTGATTGTTGTCCCTTGCTGCATAAACTCGATTTGCTGCATAAACACGGCTGCCATAACCATGCGTGTTGAGATTATCCGCTTGGCCTTGACTTTTACTGGTGATGTTGGGTTACGCCATTCCATTGACTGACGTTTAGACTCTGGGGTCATGTGAGAAACCCACGTCTCATCCGCTGTGGCAATCTTCTCTAAAAATTGATCACCTTCCGTATGATATCGATCCAAAAAATCAAAAGAGCACAAGCCGTTCTTTTCATTTGGTGTTCCTCAGTAAGCAGCCTGGGAACCCAACGTGCGCACAATTTGTGAAATTGCAAATTTTCAGAAACAATTTTGTGCAAAGTTGTTCTACCCACATTCGGAAATTCCAATGCTAAAGTTGAAATTGTGAATCACCGGTCTTCACGAATCTTTTCGTCCACGGCTTTGACAAAATATTCTGTGATCACCGATGGTCGGCCTGATCGCGGTTCATTATGGGCATTTTCCAATCAGCCCTTGAAAACTCTCACCCACTTACGCACTTTGCTGTCACTCATCGCATTGGGGCCATACACTTGACTTATCTGTCGATGAACTTCCGCTGCTGAAACGTTCCTTGCTGTCAAAAACAGAATCACTGACCGTATATCACAGTCGGTGGGCTGATCAATTATTTTTAACATTTTTAACTGACACTTTAAACAGCACATTGCAAAAATACCAATGCAAATGGCGTCGTTTGACGAGCAAGGCATGCCGGGAGTCGGTGCGCATGCGCGTTACAATGTTCGCGCGAAATTCGATTAGCTACGGCGATTCGGACCTTACTTTTCGTATATATTCGGTTAAATTACACTTTTATTTATATTCTACAGTAGGGAGCTGACGAGAAGGCAAGACTGCGTGGCGGGGTGGTGGTCGGGGCCGCAAACCCTCCCTTGCCCCCTTCCGGCGTTTAAAGACCGCTGTCAGAGTAACGGGTCACCCTCGCTACTAGACACCCCAAAAGAAACAGCTCTCTGGAAGTCAGTCACGAGTTAGTGTCGGTTGCGTGCGTATCAGGACGGTATATTATGGCGCAGTCTAGGAAGAAAGGGAGAACTATACACAGCGAAGCGAGGGAGGTGATCAGACATGTGATAAATAAATGTGACGAAGAAGCTACTGATGGTCAAATAAAGCATTTATTATCTCAATCCAATCTGCGTGCATCAGAATACACTGGAATTTCTATGAGAAGTGTTTCCAGAATTCGCAAAGAAGGTGCCGATGCTTGTAACAGTTCGCTGTCAACACCAGGCAAACACCGAAAGCGTCCGCATGAAAGAAATGTGCGCTGTGACTCATTTGATAGGAGAGTAATCAGAGACGTCATTCATGATTTTTACTTAGTACAGAAACAAGTACCAACATGTCCTAAGCTTCTCGTTGCTTTGAGAGAAAAAATTGATTTTCCATGGGATGTTCACACGCTCAGGCGGATACTGAAAGAAATGGGGTTTAAATGGAAACGGTGTAACAGTTCT
Organism: Clitarchus hookeri; assembly: GCA_002778355.1. Lineage (NCBI taxonomy): Eukaryota > Metazoa > Arthropoda > Insecta > Phasmatodea > Phasmatidae > Clitarchus > Clitarchus hookeri. The sequence goes on along the minus strand of NQII01000581.1, from coordinate 1,136,315 downwards.
CGGAAACTATTAGTGGAAAGACCGCACATTGTCCACTGGCGTTGTAAATACTTAAAATCAATTCTCCACTACAGAATAGAGGGGCGCCCCATAATTTACATTGATGAAACCTGGGTTGATAGCAACATCGCATTTAACAAATGTTGGCAAAATGATACTGAACATGGTGTGTTAACCAACAGCAGTTCTTCGAACCATTTAATTGTTGTTCATGCAGGTGCTAAAACTGGATGAATTGAAAATGCACTGCTAATTTTTCCAGCAGGCAGAGCTACGGGGGATTACCATGGGCAGATGAATTCTGCTAACTTCGAAAAGTGGATGCATAATGAGTTATTGCCAAACCTACCGGAAAAGTCTGTTGTTATTATGGACAATGCATGAGCCTTACCACTCAGTGCAAGAAAATAAACCCCCATAGAAGTATGCAGTGAAAAAGGAAATGGAGTCATGGTTGACCAATAACAACATTCCCTTTACTCATGAAATGCGAAAAAACAGAGCTTTTCGACTTAATTGCGCGGATCAGGAAGCCTGAAAAAGTATTTCGCATTGACCAACTTTTAAAACTGCACGGAAACGATGTTCTTAGACTTCCTTCTTATATGTGCGAACTTAATGCCATTGAACTAGCGTGGTCTAAAACAAAGAGACTAGTGCGGGAAAAGAACATTACNACCCCATTGAACTAGCGTGTCTAAAACAAAGAGACTAGTGCGGGAAAAGAACATTAGTGCTAGCTTGTCATTAACAAAGCTAATAGAAATCATGAAGGAAGCAATATCTTCCGTCGCTGAAGAAGACTGGCAAGGATACTGTTCGCATGTCCAAAATATAGAAGCAGACTACTGGCAAAAGGACTGTCGTGTGGACGACGCAATAGACAGTTTTGTGATATGCCTAGGTAGTGACTCCAGTGGCTCGAGTGATTCATCTGACGACGAATTTGCCTCTTCCGAATCGGAACTGGCGCTGCCACTTTCAGAAAGTGAATAAATTATCACCAAACAACAACATCCACTGTTTGAGGTAAGCGGTAAGAGTATATCATTTCAGAGTATTTTAAAGTTATGCATTCCTGATCTTAATTGTTTTTGCCCTAAATTTATGCCAGTAAAATTGTTTTCAGGTCACTATGGTTGTTTCGTAGGTATTTAATTAAGTAAAACAATTTAAGTTAAAACCGTTTAAAAATGTTGTTTTTGGCCATACTGAAAGTCTTCAAATTAGTGTTGATAATGTAAAAGATGTTTTAACAATTGTAACTATTGTGAAATGTGATTAATTTTCGTACGGGAACAGATTGCGAATATGTATAATAAATAGCTTGCTTTAAAAATATGTACTTCAAACACAATGCAAAACATTTCGCACACCAGGCAGACGGGCACCTAAAATGGCGAATTTAAAGGTTACTGTTAAAAGAAATAATAGAGGCGTATACCATAACATTATAGAGTATGTTTGTATGCGTGTCGTATGAAAGGAAAATCTGCATGCGAACTGATAGTTTTAGTACTGGTAGTACAGGTTAGAGGCGACGGTGGCGACATTGCGGCCTACCGGGCCCTGCCCGAATTCCAGAGCCTCGCCTTCTCGTGAGCACTTGACAATATGTATAAATAATAATATTTCAGATTAATATTAATCGAAAACAGAGATAAAATAAGGGCATTGGTAATTTCTAAAGGCTGTTCACGATGAAGTGAGAGCTTTCGAAATCAACATTTGAAAAATATCACTGCTTCTGAGTGCATCTATTTTTTAGGGGCGCACTAAGTGGAATGCGCCCATTAAAGTTGGTAGCAATGGAAAGAAAGTAGTTCCATATCTTAACGTTGAATTAAAAGTGTCGGGTAAACATTTGTGAAAACCAAAATAATTTATTTTGCTTTCAGTTTTTTTTTAATGCATCTAAGTGTAAAAAATAGCAGATTTTTCTTAAAATATTCACTTTTCTAATAATATTGAATTTCACTTGATCGACGCGTGAATAAAGTTATCAGGTTCATGGCAATGTTAATTTTACACGTGGTGGAAGAACACACCATGTGCACACACGTACATCTTGAGCAGGGCTTTCAAAAGTGATCCAGTTTACCATGAACAACCTATAGTAATAAATAGAGAAATATGATCACAGTGAGTGCGCACGAATGCGGTGCCTTGTCCTTTTGGTGTAATCTTCTAGACTTGTAGACTTGATTAAGCTTTCCTTGCACGAGGCGGAGGAGTATCCTGGAAGTAGAACTTTAGCAGGGTTTCAGGAAAGTTGTAAGTTAGCCGTGAATGGACTACAGTCGCATTGTTGAAGTGTGTCGGAGAAGCGGCGCTGGTATTGTTGCTCCATCCCCGAGGAGACGGTGGCTTCCCTGGAGGAGGCGGACGGTATGATGGACGTGCCCGCGGACGAAAACCCGGCACGGCGCTCCTTCAAGCGGGTACTGGTCTACCACTTGGTGGAGTCGGTGGTTATCGCCCTGCTCGCCGCCGTGGCCTGCGCCATGGACAACGTGCTCGCCTCGTGCACCAGCACCAAGCTCTTCGCCGCGATCGTCACCTCCAACTTCGCCTTCAAGATCTTCTGCGTCAACGTCGTCACCGTCCTGCGATGGCTGCGCTCCGACTAGACTCCAGTGTTGCCAGGCATGCCAAAATTATGGTATTTGTACCACATTCTCTCTCTTGGTACCAGGTACCAGACTTTCCTCATTCTGGTACACATATAGAGTACACAAGATTTTTGTTGATCACAAAAGTTTGGTAAAATTTACTGATGTAGCGGAAGTAAATACCGGTTAATTCAAACTAATTTGTAAACTAAAATAAAAATAATTTTACATCACAACTGCTTAAAGAGTATTTTGTATTATACTGTACTTGTAGTTTGCAACCATATGTAGAGCTCAATCAGACTATACTGCCATGAGGACTTAAATAAAAAAATATTTATGTATATTTAAGTCTCCAATTAAAAAAAAATTTATTGAATTAAATTTTTTATTTTGTAAAATGAGTAATGGTAAGTAATTTCTGTACACCCTAAAATATATATATAAACTGTGTGTGTATATATATATATATATATATATATATATATATATATATAT
>NQII01000581.1:1025388-1128092 GCA_002778355.1 Clitarchus hookeri | reverse complement strand
TTCTTCCTCGTGAACAATGCCATGAGCAGGGCGATGGTCTTGCCGGAGAAGTATACGGCGCAGGCGCGCGCGAAGATCCGCACGGGCAAGCAGCTGTGCAGGTGCCGCCCCACGGCGCAGACCGCCGCCCCCGACACCGACACCAGCACCGCCTCTGAGTAGTTCAAGATGCCCAGCCGGTGCATGTATAGCCGCACCGCCCCGGGAGAAGTCGTCGTCTCCATCGCTGCGTGGGCTACCCTAGAGCGAATCCTTGTCCACGGAGCTCTCCGGCTCTTCTTGTCCCCCCAGACACCAACAATAAAACTTAATAATGTAATAATGTGCTTATAGTTGTTTTTAACAATCCGCGTATTCGGAAATATGGGGCAGAACAATCTCGCTGGCTGCGTAGAACCATTCTCCATGTCCCCAACAAGACTATAGTAAACGACGTGGATACGTTTTGAGGATAGAACACTGTTTATGCAAACAAGTGCTTTGATATGTTTGTATACTCCCTCTAACCAAGTTTTAACACAACTAGATTGGTTTCAAACTGGTAAAAGCAATTTGTCCGTGTCTTTTGAAAATCAAGATGTAAACCAACACGTTCATCTTCGTTGACCATGTACTGACAGTTATGTTGGTTTGGGATATGTCAAAGTTGGGTACATGCGCAGAAGACATAGAATCTGTCTGTGTCATCTTTAGTCTACGGTTGAAACACCGGTGTTCACAGGTTGAGGTATTTTTCGAACACGAGTTTGATTTTCGGCAGTATTTTAGTCTGCTTCCAGATGCAAATTGATGCCATTACACACAAATTCTACAGTTTTCATCGCCGGTTTGTAAAACTCAATGTTCGAATTACCTTAGTATATTCTGGAATGCTTAAATATTATTACAAGAGGGTGTGTTATCTTTTATTTTTAAAAGGAAACGTTCGAAAATTCTGAAGCTGATGTGTTCGTGCATATCCGCCTGATCCACCGAATTTCCAGATTGGCTGAACTGGTGGATCAACCGGATTAACAGGACTCAACCGAAACGGTAGTTTTCGAATGTCCCGTGTACGTCGGTGAATACACTGGCGAATTTTGGAATACGCGGCCGCAGTTAATAGTCATAATTTTTTCGTGTGTCAAAACAGATCATGGAAAAATTATTTTCGCAATTAATATATATATTCTACATTATATAAATTTGTATACAATAACTGATAAGAAGTGAAGCTCTTATAATGTAACGAGGTCATTTAAGGCAGAACAAGAGAGACAGAAAAGTAGGAGCTAGGAAGGAATTGGCCTTGACCTGTAGGAAGAAACAATCCTGGAATTCGGTATTTCTGCGGTGATTTCTGGAAACCATGTAAAAGCGAAACAAGGCTGGTCGAACCGAAAATCGAACCCAGGTCCTCCCGAATGAGAGTCCTAAGATTTACCACTGCACCATCTCTCTCAGTCTTTAAAGAGGAATGGTTTGAATCTGATGTGATTTGGTACACATGCATATCATCGCCGGTTGTTTAAATGATTATAGTTTCAACAAACTGTAACATAAGGGACCAGAGTGGCTGTGTTTCCACCATAGACTAAAGATGAGGTAGACTGATTATTCGTCTTCTGCACATTTACCCAAAATTGACCTACCCCAAACCAATACAACTGTCAAAGTCATATGGTCACCAATGATAAACGTGTTTGCTTATAACATAACTTAAATTTCAAAAGACAATCTCTTTTATATGAATAAAATACTTTCGCAACTTTGAAATTATTCTAATCGCATTTAAAATTGGCCACAGGAAGTATAAAAGCATCTCAAAACATTTGTTTACATTAATAGTGTTCTAACCTCGAATCCTATCCGCGTCGTTTACGATAGTCGTGTTGGTAGAAAAGCAGTCCAATGTTGGAACACTGAGATTAGTTTTACGTAGCCAGCGAGATCGCTATACCCCATATTCATTATACGGGTTCCGCCACGATTATAGTGATAGCGTTATAAGGCGTGTGCACGAAGTCAGGTGAACGTTTAGTGCAACTGCCAGGCACATGGGACATTCCGATGTCACAGTGGCCTGATGTTGGAAACAATGTGTACGTAAGGACAACCCACACACGTCCTGAAGGTTCCAGTCGACCAAGATAGAATACACCGTGGGAGGATAGCCGTATTTAGCACAAAGAATTACGCAACTGAATGAAATCTGCGCCTGCCATCCGATCACAGTTACTGGACACTGGTCAACACCCTGTGTCTTCCCGCACCATGTCTAGCTAAATGTCATCAGCCGGACTACCGGTTTGCTGTTTACACCAGAGCAGAGATGATGGAGTTTGGAGTGCTGCCAGATCCAGGAAGCATGGAGTGATGACGAGTAATGTCGCATCGTGTGCAGCGATGAATCCTAGTTCTGTATTACCACAGATAACAGTTTTGTGTGATAATGTCCATGCCTAAGAGGCAGGAAACCTTATAGCAATGTTGTGGAGAGACAACATAACTCCTGGCACCACAGTGTGGGTACCCTGACGGCACAGCATCATCAAGGGCATCCTACGTCCTCATTTGTTATCCAATTTTGAAAATATATAACTTACAGTCATTGTCAGTCAACAAGTAATGTCTGTGTTAATATTTGCACTTCTACAATATTCACAATTTCATTCGTATGCGAATTATTTCCAGCGTGCTGCGATGCAATTCGCAGTCGTAGATGCGATACGAGCTCATTCACATCGTCCCAGAATACATACTCAAACTGACTGCCTCCATCAAGATTCGAAGTCAGACCCAAGCCGCTCGCTTATGCTGACGTCCGGAAACAAGTTGGTAACAATGTCGAATTTCGGATGTCACATCCTTATAAGCGTTGCTGGAAGCAACATTGTCTGCCAAATGTGCACTCATGAGGCTAAGTTAATGCTTGTACTGGCAAAGTGCCTCCTGCGAGAACCTGCCAGGCTCGCGCTTAAACAGCAATTCGTAGAGGCCTGGGGACGCCCGCATTGCTTCATCATCAATCTGTATAAAATTATTTGGTAGAAAAAAAATTTGTTTCTTCCCTTAGAACAATTTCTTATTACGTCTATAAACACCATACGTTCCATCATTAAACCTTTTGTACGAAGAGAGGTAATTGCGAACGGCTGTCGTGCGCAAGTGAGATATGTCCTTTTTACATTTCCATGTAGCTAACAGATGCAGTATCCTCCTCCGGAAGTATCTTACTCTTCCTCACACTCCAGTGTTCGATGTCCGATTCAGTCTTCATTCCAGCAGGGGAAACAGTTTGTAGTTGTAAATTATCTAGAAGATATATGAAGGTGGAAAACCTCTTCCAATGTAGCATCGCGCTCCTTGTGCACGCACTTTGCCAGTAGATACTTATTGCGCACACTTGCAATTACGCGATGTAAATCCTGGGCAGTAGCTGCCATTGTACTAATAGTAAAAGCAGAATGTTCATAGTATATATATTTAGGCTATGACTCTATGCTCGATTAGCTTTGTAATATTATATTCCGATGTAGAGATTCGCTGGATGACTGCATTTCGCACGTGTTGGCAATGTGTCAATTTTTCATCTTCTGTGCGCAATTCATTTAGGACACGACCAATCCTGTATCGTATAAGATCTTCATTATCCGCGTGAGTCCCGCACCCAAGGGGTGGATTTGTGCCTCTAGCTCCTCGACCATGTGAGTAAGAACTATTAGTCATTCCTTCTACGACAGAGCTGAGTTTCGATCCCAAGTTGACCACAGTCCCGAGCTGTGTACTTAAATTCAGCTTGCTCACACTCTCGGTCGATGCATTAAGGTGATCCTTCCATGTAGCTGCCAGGGCAGTAAGAACTCTGTCGTCAACTCGTTCGCCCAAGTCGTCGAGCTTCGTCTCCACAGCCGAGAGCTTGCTTCCTAAGGCGCTCAGTATGTGAACATCGTCAGTCAATGTATGAATTTGAGCAGACACCATACTGACAGCATCAAGGTTTAAAGACATTAAGGTGCTAGTCTAGTTTTGTAGCCAGACCAGTAAGAACTCTGTCGGCAACTCGTTCTCCTACAGTATCGAGCTTCTTCTCCATTGCTGCAAGCTTGTCTCCTAAAGTGGTTAGTTTGAGCACATCTTCAGCCAATTTGTGAATGTGAGCTTCTATCTTAGCAGATATTTGCATTTGTGTTACCGAATAGCCATCCTTCTACAGCCTCGAGCTCGTCGCCAGAAGCAAAAACAGTTAGTTGGGACATGCTCTCGATCAATGTACCAAGCTGCAAATCCATGTCAGTAGTCAGTATATTTGTATCGAAGAGACGACCTTCCACAGTGGCGAGTTTCCCGCCTAAAGTAGATAGTTTGCGCACCTCTTCAGTCAATGCATGTAATTCGTAGTCCCAGCCGCATACACTGTTGCGTTTCGTCTCTATAGCAGCGAGCCGAATCCTAATACCCTTTAGTGTGCGAAGATGAGTCTCGATGTCGGCCTACAGTACTGACATCGATTGCAGAGCCTCTGAAGTGATGCTATGGACAAAGGATACATTAGCCACATCGCCATCATGTTTCGGACCTCCGAAATTCTTGGCCCGTTTCCCTACGAAACTGCAGTTTTTATCATTAGTAGATATAATACAGCTGTCCGTCTCATGCTTCAGGTTGCTATGACCGAACTTTAAAATGGTGTAGCTCATTGTTCACTGATGTGCGATAGTGAACCGATGAAATCCCCTTCGGTGCCTTCCCTTATTAGGAGGGAAATATTTAGCTATCACAAGGAAACCGTGAGGTTTGCGCCAGCAACATGAGCACATACTTTTGAATCTGACAAATTTCATCAGTATTAACATGATTGGAGTAGACATGACGCAAATTCAGATCATCCATGCGAAATTAAACGAGAAAATTAGCATTGCTGTGCAGAAGCTGCTTAAGCATACATGAATAAGTTTCACACAGGTAAATCGAATCCACTGCCACATGGCGGCCCATGCTGAAATACTGCTGCATGGTCGACTGTTTCCCACATGCAGCATCGTCGAAAACAAACACAGAGTTTGGTAAAGCATCACTTGGCGGCAAGACTTCTTCATTGTCGCAAAATGAAAAATAACGAAGACCATCTACTGCTTGCAGTATTTGCGCTAGACGCAGGTACTTTGGCTGTTGTAGAGAATTCGAGTATAGGTAAATGTTCTCGAGCCGAAGGCAGTTGGTTCCTCCAAAAGGCTGAGAAGCACATGTCTTCACACAGTTGCTTGGTCCTGCTATGATACCCCACACGATGGTTGGCAGGAGCTTCCCATAACGAGATTCGCAAGCTTTAGTTTCGTCATCAGCATGGATGCAAATGGAAAGCGTGATGGACTGTGGCACAATCTCCATTAAACTGACACGTGAACAGGTAAATCACAGGTACTTATGGCAACAGGACCACACTCGTGGTAGTCATCCCAGTGGATGGCCAAGATCGAGGTATGGTTATGTTGACGGTCCATAACATATAAAGTAGACGTAGCGATAAAGTTGTGTAGTATATTGTAATGTACCATGGGAGTAAGGCCAAGAGGAGAAATGGACTGGTGAATATGCTAATCAACAACTTCTCTTTCGAGGCGCACAATTCAGGCTACAAATTATGCTGGCCCGGTATACGACAAGCACCGAGATTGAAGCGAGGCGACTTCTCTGTCAATTCGTTGGACGAAGCATACAAGGAACACGACATTTCCTATGCGACCAGTAGCAAGTCGGAAGATAGGCACGTGCCCGACACCATCCTTGTGGAAAAAGCCATGTCTATAGTTAGATCATCCTAGTCCAAACTCGGTAAATATCTAGCTGCCTAGGAAATATCCAAGATTATGAAAACTAAAGTCAAGAGAGGAATGGGTTTGAGGTTTCGAAGGAAGACTGAGAAGACATGGAGGAAACCTGTAGTGGGGAAATGAGGAGGCATCTTGCCCTTCATCTTGCCAGCACTCGGCATTCTCGGAAGTCTTATTGGTGGCGCAAGTGGTGTTGCGAAGGAGGAAAATAAGCAGTTGGCCGAAGCTATGCGCCGCAATAGGAATATGGAGGTGATTGCTGGAATTAAAAAAAGGCAGAGGACTGTATTTTTGACCCTACTCCATAGGAGGAATAGGCGGTGGGAGAAAGCGAAAACAGGCGAAAGTCGGGCTAAATAAATGGTCTTAAGGTCTCTGCCCAGTCGTCCACTCACCAATTTAAACATACAAAAGTATGCCTGCAAAATAAAAATATACAATTTCCGAAGCATGTTCATACGCGACCGTCTACCGCACCATCTGAGACTAGTTGAGTGCGGTATAGTGAACCTAGATAACAGCCTCGGGCCTTGGTCACATTGGACAGCATATAAAACCTGTGGTGACACAGTAGAATATTTTGACAGCTACAGTAATTTAAGGGCTCCATCAGAACTGAAAATATATTTGAGAGGTGCGAGATTACACTAAAACTACGAAGCTGAGCAACTACCTCGAGAATGGAACTATGGGCACCTATGTCTGCACTTCCTTTCAAGGTAGACATACAAACTACACTTAATGATAACACACCACATGTAAGCATCAGTCATGTCCGTAACCCTGATCGTATCAGTCAATAGCTCAGAATTGCGTTCCGCGAACTTCTCCATGCTGAACCTGGACAGGGTGTGGTCCGTTGCACTGATATATTTTCAAACTTACTTCTCTGTACCGAACATAGATGAATGCAATTGCATGTTTCATTTTGTGAAGGACGATGGTAAGAGAGGATAGGCACATGTACCCACAGGTTAGTATGAGATTGAAGATTTAGGAGAGTCACTGGGGCCAGATGTGACGTTGGTGCTGCGAGGTAATGCTAATACGCTACACAGCGAGATTTACTGTACTGAACAGATAGACTTCACACGAAGCGATACACTAGCTGCTATGCTTGTATTCGAGAACGCAAAGTACGAAGCGAATAATACACATGAGTCTACCCTGCTGGTAAACATCTTCCCCATTAATGTTAATAGAATAAACAGTAATTTGGTTACTAGATCGTACCTCAATGGTAAGCCTAGCCAAACAGAAGAATTTTCCGCGATGGTACCTCTGGGCTTTAAGCTAGTGGATGTCCCGAAGACATTAATTTATGTTCCAGTCGTGATGGAAGCGTACAGGAAGTGGTCGTCTCTATAGTAGACCAAGACCGTCGTTTGATTAATTTTCGAGGTGAGGACATAACAGTACGCCTACATCTACGCAAAGTTGGGTCTGAAATTGTGTTGGGTCTGAAATTCAAGCGAACGAGTACTAAGGTAATAAAAGCAGCTTACAGAACAAAATCGAAAGTCAGTACAAGGCGAGCAACCAGAGCACTAACAACTGAAAACGTTTGATTCCTTAGAAGATTGGGACTGTCGGTCAACAAGTATGGACGTGGGAATATTAAACATAGCCGAGCCGGCGGGCTTCGAAGACACGAACAGCACGGAAAAAATCCACACATACACGCTCTATCTGCCAGGTCTACACATACCCTCGTCCGAGGTAAGGATCTCGGTAAAAAACCAAGTTATATACACAGTACTGTGTGATTCGTATTTGAGGTTCCGAGGAACTCTAACAAAGGCAGGCAATGCCATACCTGTGAAAATTAAAGCCATTAGGAACAGTATACCACACATTATAAGTAGAATCGCATACGAGCTGAATGGATGTGAAGTGGTTGCAGCGGGAGATGTCAGAATTACGACCACCATAAAGAATTCTCTCTCATTGATGCACAACAATTACCAGCAGCTAAAATTGCAGGTTAGGGGTTGGAAGAGAACTTTAAGTTTCCCATTTATTCTAATGATAAATTCGAAGTATGTATTCCGCTAGCCATGCTGTCAGGATTCGCTGAAGACTAGAATCACGTAATTATTCATTCCAAGCAGGAGTTAGTTATTCTCATGGCCAACACACAAGCAAACACAGTCCTGGATACTACCACTGTGCCAGAAGCCACGGCGGTAGTAATACGACCTATCAAATGGTTGATTCCACACATGCAGGTAAAAATGTCAGAGTGCATGAAATTTTTTAAATATGCAGGGAACGGTAGGAACATCGATATTGCATTTCGTACATGGAGTTTAGAGACGTACCCAAGCACACCGTGCTCTGTGAGCATAAATTGGAATGTCAAAACGAGTTTCACGAGTGAGAAACCATGCTACATAATAGTCGCGTTTCAGACAGGCAAAAAGAATGTCATCAATACAGACCAATCGAAATTTGATAATGCTAACATTGAGAATGTTAAAGTTTTCCTCAACTCTGAGTGCTATCCATATGGAGATTTAAACATAGACTTCGCAAACGGTATGTACATGGTATGGTATCAAATGTATGCCGACTTTCACAGATATTCTATGGGCAAACTCAGTCGCCGACGCCAGCACCGAACGAGTTCATGAATACCACTCCTCTGCTGGTGTTTGATATTAGTAAACAGCATGATAGAATAAAATCAGGTGTATTCGACTGCAGGATTGAAATGACCGGCTCGGTGAATTTCCCAGCCTACATTAAGGCCTATACCTTAATAATTCACAATAGACTGGTCATGTAAAATGTGCGCGACAAAGTGGTTAAAAACTAGCATAACTGACACCTATAGTCCATTCACCATCCAACAATCACAATGTTCGCGAAAGTTCAGGGATGTATGTCACTGTGTGGTTTCATTATTAAACATATCTGCATAGCATATTGACGTGAACCACACGTTCACAAGCTCCTTGTGCCTACTCTGACCACCAAAGTCACATCAACTGCACCAGCTACACCAGGCCGCACCAGCCACATCAGGCCAAGAGTGCGTAGTGCAGGTTGACAAGAATGGAACTTGCTGCTTCTTGCCAACAAGGATTACGTAACTGAAGAGACCATCCTTCTTATTTATTACAAGAGGTAACTCTTTTAATAAATTAGTAGGCAATCCGAAACTGTGTTCACCCCAAAGCCACAGTTGTTGGGCGCACAGGCGCACAGGTCATTACGTCGTAGCAGTTCGTGCCACGACATACGATGTGAAGAACCACCAAGTGGCATCGAACTAGCCTGTAGGCCGAAGCTGAAGTACCAAGTGCCCCAAAGAGTAACCAGTAGTGCGCAGAATTTTTCCAAACACATCAAACAATCTCACCTCATTCACAGATACAGTCAGGGGTGTGTTTTATTGTATAAAGAGCAATCGAGCATGGCAACTCACACCCCTTTGCCCAGGTGGACTCGTGCATCCCTTCAGGAGACAGTCACCTGGCAATACTTTAGCCAGTGAAATTCATACACGACACCAGAAGTGAAATACAGACACTTTTCACGAGAAAGCATTTTAGTGTATTTAATGTTTAGTTCGAAAAGAGCAATTATGTTTTCAAAAAGAGAGATTACCTATAAAGGCCTCCATCCTTGTAACATGTAATTTAGTGCGGTGACACTCCCAGTCAACTTCACAACATCAACCTTAACAGACATTTATTAATAAATGGGGATGTCACCAATGTGTTTCATTCAATTTATACCATTTTTCACCACTGCCATAATATTACATAGTGTTCATGTCATGTTTTACGATTCGGCGTTTGACGCAGGTTCTCGTCACTTGTGACGGAAGCCGATGTCACTCTGCATTTCGACTCGGCACTCGGGCCAGAGCAGCGACATTAGTCACCCGCTCTACAAGCCCCTTCGGTACCATCATATAGGCCGATATCACTTCACTCCAATAGTTAATTAATTAACCATAACATTTCTTTTATTTCTTTTAAGTACCGAGGGGGAACCACCCGCACTCTCACCAGAGTGCTTAATGCTACCACTTATCCGCAAAAAACCATGCTCATTTTCACACTAAGGTCACCGGCAGGCCATAGCTGCTGGGTACGTTTTCTTTCACTATTCACATGTAATCAAGCACAGTGAATAAACAGCTTTAAAAGTTCAATGTTCATTGGTTATAGTTCTCCGGGACACTTAGGGCATTGCATCCTTTATAGTACCTCCTGCAATTTCTAGTACATTTCAGGCATAAGAGATGGCCTACAATATCGTCATAAGGTGTAAAGTGTGCAACAGTAAGTACGTGACAACATTCACTGCAAACTGACGGATAACTCCAGGGCTCCTTGAGCCGTCGACCGAACGACCCACATCACTAACTCTTCACTCGGTTATGGCATCGGGCAATTTTACACTCAACCAGCCCTGGGTCACCTCGACCACATCAGTATGCAGATGGCAGTATAGCGACAAATACACTTCTACCTCCGTTTTCATGGACACTGCTCGACAGGAAAACTAAGATGACAAATATATGGCTGAAAAAATACTATCACTGTCTCAATTGGCATTACAATAGCGATGTAGAATACGATAAAGTACCTGATGTACTTACCTCAATGTTGACAGTTGAGGCAGATGGCATGGTGTGATCTGCAGACAGAGTATTACTGCCCTTCATTAAGAACATTGACAGCATTGTACGCGAAAACAAAACATTACTGTAATGCATGCAGGTTAGGCAACTCATGTCCATGCTTGAACACACTTCTACTAAGGAAGTGGTCTATGAAGTGCGGTACATAGCACCATGTTGGTGGGGGCAATTGTAATTGGGTTTTTTCTAACAGCAGGCAATATAAATAGCGACCCAGCGAAGAGGGTAAATCATTATACTGCTCGATACCATCACCAGCTGAACGGTAATGCTCAGTATAGGGCACTGACGGACCTAGTGATCGGTAAACTGCATGTGGCATCGTATTTCTGGCGGGTGGAGATATTTTACGGCAAGTACATAACACGTTTGTTGAATGCAGAGTCTCGGGTATGTTTACCTTCATGCTACGTTCAACAGATCACGGAGAGTTATATGGCAAAGCTTAACGGTACTACAGTGCACATAGTCTATGCAGACGTCAAACCTATCGGCAATGGCAAGACAATGCACGTGCTAGGCTTTGTATAGCATAGAAAGAAATAATAGTGTATCTCTGTTAACGCAGTAGAACTGTAGCCTTCCAAACATGTACACGCCATTCAACCAGCTGGACGTGACCAAGTATGGTGATGTTATGACTGGATACATACATGTTCAATTCAAACCTCCTGGACTGCCTGCGCAAGTGGAAAGCTGCAAAGGACTAACACTGGGTGAGTCAAAATGTTGAAAGCGAAGAGGAATGTCTAGCCCTATACCAGATGCCATGCAGTGTTGTTGCATGTCCATGTATTACCTACTACCAGAAACGAAGCTGCCTTGTACCATCACTTCTATGATTGCATATGAACTGTGCCATCCCAACAGTGGTAGTGTAATTACTCGTTGGACTAAGAACTGTACAACACACATCCATCATGAAGCATGGAATGGTTGCATGTAAGACGATGTGTTCACCGCTAACGTGCGAAGTTTACTGGGTGACAATATAAGAATCAACGAGTGTAACATCTCGCCGCAGTCATCAGCAGTGCAGCATTCAGTAGACAACCGACGCTGATGCCATGAGCAATATGTTTGACACAAGTGACTGTGTACCGTTTCTGCCGGAAAATGTGAACTTGTACAAGAAGTACTTTATCGGGTATAAGCGGGTGATGTTTAAACCAGAGCTTGGATACGAGCAAGTGCAGGTATGTTGGTGGAAATCATATGTGGGGATACCATGATGCATGGGATAATTTCCACTGCGAGATTATAACCTGCTACAAGTACGATCGATGTGCTGTAGATAATATCCGACCAAACAGTAATCTACCTGGAAATGGACACATTCTCACAATGCACACATAATTCTAAGATATTACCGAACTGCATCACGAGAATAGGAAAGTGGACTTTGTCCTACACGATGTAGAGATTGGTACAACCTGCCGGTGGACCGAAGAGTGTACAGGCCACATAAATACCACTACACAGGAAGATTGTGGAAGCAAATGGATCCTCCCCTGCTAGGCCAAGGTTAGCTGTGTACATAAGCAAAATATTAGTTAACTAATGAGTATGATGGCAGTACACCATGGACGTAGAAGCCACGAGTACGGACAGCATGATGGTCCAGGGAGAACGGACATGTCACAGTTAGTGTTGGGAAGCTATTTGTGACCTGGTTGGACACATTCTGTTGCTATTGGCCAAAGTTCTGAAGTAGTAGTGGTGGCTGTGATGGCACATGTGAGAGAGAGAGAGAGAGCTATATAAGACTCTCGTATCCGGCTCATCACATAATGATCTAGCAACGATGAGTGCACCATTCCGCCCAGAGACTGCCTACACAAGTGTGATGTCAGGTCACAGCACTAACATACAATGTCAGGGATGAAGCAGAGAGGCGATCCTATAGCGAGGACTGTGACGGTATAGCCTATTGGGTGCTGGCTCATAATCCAGTAGTGTATGAGCACTGTCAGCAAATTGGCACCTATACAACATCCGGGAGGTGTGCAGTACACCACATGCGCACAGACACCCCTCTACCATGCAGTGAGGATGAGGTGATGACCCATGTCATGCTGCATGATGCCATCCCCCCCAATCACAGGCCTGCAATACCATCAGTTCCCACCTTCAACATCGTCGACGATGACACCCACCTGCCTGCTGTCACCACCTTCCTGGCGAACATGGCATCACAACCTACTCCAAGGTGCAAGCAGTCAACTAGGGTGGTACCTACCATAATCACCACCTAGTAGGAGGTACCGCCTACAACGCAGCGACGAGCACCACATGCCGCCCGCAGTTGTCAGCTGAAGCAGCCTGCAGTCTCTCAGCATTGTGGTGCAGGCATCAGTGGGCCCGCATCATCGCCGCCTGAAGTAGTGTCCAACATGCCCGATGTGAGCACTCTGTCCACAGCGGAGAGAAAGGAGGTGCTGATATGCCTCTTCACATGTCTCCTGGATGTGATTTAGTGAGAAACATGTGCAAAACAAATGTAATATATTATTTTTAATTTCAAGTACCATTGCATATATGAGCATCAATCCTAACTAATATTATAAATGCGAAAATGTGTTTGTTTGTTTGTCCATCTTTCACGTCGCAACGAAGCAACGGATCGATGTGATTTTTTGAACAGATATAGTTGGAGGACCAGGAAGTGACATAGGCTACTTTTTATTCCGAAAAAATATCTCATTCCCTCAGGAAATTTTTTTTAGTAAGAATAGCGCTTAGGGTACAATGTTGCATCAATGTAAGTTGTTAGTGTGGGACGAAAGCACAATGTCACAAAAAAAAAGANGAAGTGACATAGGCTACTTTTTATTCCGAAAAAATATCTCATTCCCTCAGGAAATTTTTTTTAGTAAGAATAGCGCTCAGGGTACAATGTTGCATCAATGTAAGTTGTTAGTGTGGGACGAAAGCACAATGTCACAAAAAAAAAAGAGATAGAGGCCCTAAACCANATAGAGGCCCTAAACCGAACTCTACAGGATATACTAAACAATACAGACATTATGGGAGGAATGGTTGTATTACTGGCTGGTGACTTCCACCAAACTCTATCGGTTATTCAGAGTACTGCAGATGAAATCAAAGCCTGTCTCAAGTCGTCAAGCTTATGTGCAAATGTCAAGAAATTCAGTTTGACGACAAATATGAGAGTGCACCTCTACAATGACGTTGATACCGGGCATTATGCTGATACACTATTAAAAATTGGAGATGGGTGGGTAGAAACAGATGCCAAGGGCTGTGTGTCAGTAACGGGGGATTTTAGTAATTTTGTGCAGAGTGATACGGAACTGATTGCTAGCGTTTACCCAGATCTACAAATAAATATAAATTACGACCAGTTGCTATGTAAAAGAGCGATTCTAGCACCAAAAAATGACATCACTAGTTCTCCCTATAAGTTTGATGCTATAACCACACAAGCAACATTCAGTGACAAAGTTTTTCACCTAGCACTCATTGAAACTGAAAAACAGGTGCAGATATTGTCAGGAAAGAGTATAAAAAGCATGGATATTATTTTTAAAAAAAACCTAAACAACAATTCTGTAGTCCATGCGAGCAGAGCCGTGGGCATAGCTTGTGTGTGTATATATATATAGTAACTATACCCAAGGTGTGTTCTTTATCTGTCTGGGGGGGGGGAGGTGAGGTGTCGAAACATGCCCGAAACTCAAGTACCTGTATAGTGAAGGTACTGCAAAAACATACAACATGTACGTACTTTTATTCATTGTTACCATTATTTTAAAAGTAACATTTATATATATATATATATATATATGCGATCTGTAGCGGCAAAGTCGTCAGTATAGTAGAAAGGTAACATTATTCTCTGTGTACACGAAACACAAGTATGTTTGAGGCCGCAACCACTGGGTATGCAGGGATATTTTTATACATAGTATACATTGTTTGAAGCACAATTACCTCGAGTGGTAACAAGTACTATGTCTGCTGGAGACCACAGCTGCTGTATGTAGGGTGAGAGTTAGGTAATACACAAACAAGTACCGTGTATGCTGGAGGCCACAGCGGCTGGGTACGTAGGGTGAGAGAGTGAGAGAGAGGGGGAGAGAAAGGCGGGTCATGCAGGCACATTAAACATTATTATTCCGGCGTACGTGGCCGCTGTGTATGGTGAATATGAGTGGTCCCCTCCCTCCATCCCAGGCAAGCATACAGTATATAAACCCCCTGCCGGCCTGTAGCTAGTTACTTGTGATCTGTCAGCTCGTTCGAGTGTACTTCATTTGTTTGCTGCCATACATGCTGTCTTCATATACTTACTTCGATATTAGCAGTACTCCACGTTCAATGCTTGTGGTGTTTCATCATCAATTGCAAACACTGTGCTAGTTGGCCAGTGTACTTGGTGACTCGCAAATGTCTTGACGATGCTCGTTACCTACTCAGTCATACAGGAGAGGGGCAAGCAATGAGCATGGCGCACACCTGTTGGAGAGGGTGAGCTCCTGCCTTACGCCGCCACTTTGTGTCGGGGGGTGAATGGTAGGTTCCTTTCTCTGGGCCCCTAATGCGCTAGGTCACGCCCCTTCGAGGCGAGCCATTTGATTACAGGTCGGCTCATTCTTGCGGTGGGGTAGGTCCTCTGCCTGCCCTTTGCAGGCAGAGCTGTGAGGCTACAAAAAAAATACACCTTCCTTCAGAATTTTTTGCTCACTGGTGGGCAGGAGGTCGATTCTGGCGTTCATTTACAGTACGTATGTATGTTATTGTTACCGCGTCATGTGCTCGGTGTACTTTAACATTATTATTCATAATAGGAGTCATGCACAAGTGTAGCTGCGTAGATGTTTACACTCGAGACAAATAAAATGAACTGACTTACTCCAAGCATGTCTGCCACTGCGTTCCGAGACACTATAGTACAATATAGAAATATATCTAGCATTCCTTCATATAGCATCCTATTGGTCATGAATGCTAGGGGAATTATTTACGTCCTTCTTGAGAGTAATCGATCGATAAGGCCCACTCTGCTTTCAGCTGGGACTGGTCGTGTGCGCACACCTGGCGGCGCAAGGTAGGGATGCCGCTGTGATGGAATGCAATGGCATGTTCGGGGGAGAGAGTCTGGGAACACTCCGAACGAACTTCTTCTGTTTTTTATTTGCACATTTGCTATAGTGTGTGGGTATTTAATGTTACTTGAGCGGTAGATTATAGTAATGCAGACATTGTCCAGCAGCTTTGTTAAGAAAAGTCCGAATATTGCACAGTATTCATATTTCGAATAGAATGGGTGCCAGCTCACTGGGTGAGCACGAAGTCACAGTTCTCAGGATCGTGAGCCGAACGAACATGTGGCTGTATCCCCTGACACACACAGTACACATTTACAGGAAAACTTAATATACAGCTGGGGTATTCATGCTCCCCAGCATGCCTTAGTATTACCTTTTTACCTCATAAATGAAGGATGCTCCCTTGAGGCGTCGATGACTTCCTGGATAGGGCCAGGGTCCGAAATACAACACTAAATGAGAATGCACAAATTTTGGTTAACTCAAGTAAATTGTATTGCCGAATAGTGTACATAGTTACATGTATGCAATGCAAATAAAAGCGGACCTGACTCACAAGGCCTACCAGGGGCCATTACTGTACAAAAAGGCTAATAATGGTGCGAAAACTTACAATAGTAATTAAACCTCCGGGGTCGGTAAATTGAGCTGATGGAGGGGTGCTGCGAATGCAGGGAAGACTGTTGGCAATTAAATAAAAGTTCCAGTAAATTAAGTTAACCTATTGCAGGTTAGTGTTCAGAACAAAGTATGAAAGTCCCCAGCAACGTGACACTCGTGCAGCACATAAGACCAGTGGAATCAGACTGTTGGATATGGTGTGGGCGAGCAGCGTCCTTGCCAAGAGCTCGCACCATCCTGCGAGGTATCATAGTTTACTGACCTCATTATATAAACACGTAAAACATAGAGACAATAGGACCCTTCAACGTTCGGTATGGACATCCCTTAGCTTGAGGAAAGTTCAGAGTTCTTTCTTAAGCACTAATTTAAATACAAAACATGATTATGTGGTGTCTTGCAGAGCTCATGGGAAATATAGGTCTGTTAAGTTTTGGGGCACTCTACGACCGGAACAGTCAGGTTGAAAGAAAGTAATTATTTCCCACATCACTAATTGGCTTCATTAGACACACAATTGCACTCGGAAAATTATATAGAACACTTTAAATACCATAGCCTTGCTACTCTACACCTCATTAAATATGCATGTGGCATGCATTTATTCTGAGATTACTTCGCAATCCCCTAAGGGCGAATTTCACGAATATTTGCAAGCGGGCAATACATTCCAATGCCATTTAACACACATTCTAACACTTGATTCCTATCCTAATTACACAGATCTCTCTAGGGACACCACAGGCACTCGGCTGGATCACTCGGTATCAGGTCATGACCCATTCCCAAGTGAGCAATGCGGACATGCATCGGGACGTACGATGTGTGTGTTCCGCGAGCCGCACTGGTTCAACGACTGTGGGCCGATGATGTGATGACAGTGGCCATGCCAGACCACACAGGAGTGATCCATGTCATATTCAATCGATACGGCTCGTATCGCGAGAACTGTTGATAGTTTAGGCTAGTTGCAAGACATGCATGCTTTTCAGACTAGCTTGGGATTGTACATTTTCCCCATAGGTTCCCTCCTGGTCGTCCGGTGTCGAGCAGTACTTCACGAATTCTGCCAGACCAGCCAGTCGAGACCTCCTTCATCGCTGGGTTTTCTCCACCTCTTCCACGAACAAGATGGATTCTGGTCGTTCTTCATTTCTTTCTTTCCCTTCTTTCACATCATCATCATCATCATCTCAGTCATTAGTTTCTTCTCCATTGTCTAACGCACCTACGATGCGACCACCCGTACTACAGTGCGGTTTCTGTGATCGACTGTTTGCCGATCGTACGAATGGCTTCCACCATGAATGCACATGCTCCCTTAACCCATTCAGGGAAGCACAGCAGCACATGCGCGATAGGTGTGGGAAGACATTTGCTCGCACCGGCAATCTCGTCGACCATTATGTAACATGCAAAGGACTAATCAGGCAGGACACATCGACCAGCTGCAAGTTCTGTAACGATAGTTTCGAACTCGCTACCAATGCCAGATGGCATGAACATAGCTGCTGGGCGAACTTCGATGCCAAGACACTGGAATGCGGGAACTGTAGCAGGCAGTTTACCCGTGCTTACAATCTGCATGCACACAGTACTAAATGTGATGGAACCACCACCCCACCCCAAGCAAAAAGGGCTCGCATGGCTGCGGCATCTGCCTCCCAGCCAGGACTCTCCAATGCACCACAGAGCCCATACCAGCCTGCATTATTGCTGCCGAGGGCCGATCTCACTGTAGGACTGTCGTCACCGGTGCTGGCGAGTGTAACGGATATGGTTTTGTTTTGGTGTAGCGCACATTTCGAGAAGTCACGAAGATGTACATCGCCGATAATAACTACAGTCGGGCCATGGATATTAGCAGCTACTTCGAGGGGATGAAGGAGAATATCATCGGCCATCTGGAACAGAAGATCTAAGACCAGGAGGCGGTTAAATTCAATAATTTTCTGGAGTGCTCATATGGCAAACCAGAGCCGCACGACGACGAGACGGACCATCGCGCCTTCAAGACGAAGAACATATCCCTATTCAATGTTGGCGACATTGAAGATTCCGTGTCTGCCACCATTGCCAAGATATGTCAGGTGGAGGACGAGTATATGGGGAAGGGATGTGGCTGGACCATCACCTGCATGCCAACAAGCTTGACCTGCTGAGAGCTTCCTCTTATATCGCCCTGCCTGCGCAAATATAAGCTAGACATGCAATTATTAACCCATGTAACCGGCACCAGCAGTGCTTCAAATGGGCATTCCTGGCACAATATGTAGAGGGTGAGCATCCTGCGTGCATCAATCAAGAATATTATGACCTAGAGACTCATTTCAACTTTAGTGGGCTAGAGTTCCCCACCCTTCTACGCCAAATATCGACGTTCGAGAGGACCAATCCTGGGGTCAGCATGAACATTTATGCTCTCGATGAAAATAAGGTGGTCCCAATACGGGTGTCGAAGTAAGAACTGGCTCAGCACTTCGACCTACTGCTTTGGATGACTGCGAACAAGAACTCGCACTACTGCTACATAGCCGATTTCTCCCACCTGGTAAGTTCCCAGGTGACTATGTATCATAGTAGTGTGCATATATGCAAGCGATGTCTCAAGGTGTACAATAATCAGCCATGGGAGATGGGGCTTACAAGTGCTGAGACACTGGATGAACACAGGAAGTACTGTAACGAACATGCTCCAGTCTGTACCGACATGCCCTAGCCGAAGAAGAACGGCAAGCTTCCTGTGTTCAAGTTCCAGAATTATCACAACATCGATAAGGTACCTACAGTCGTGTATGTGGACTTTGAAGCCATGCTAGTGTCGGTCCAGACATGCCAGCCAAACCCGGAGACATCCTACACCTATAGTACAAAGTTTTCATGCCTATGTAATGCATTTGGTGATTATATATTAAATGGTTCAGAAATTATAGCAAACTATGCTTATAAATAGGCTTAGGGTATACTTGATGCATGCACATGATGAGACTCTATGCTAATGTGGGTGAGCAGGGCTCGTTCTGTGTCGCGAAGGTGGAATGACAGAGCATGAGACTCATCCCCGCTAAGATACTAAAGAAAATGCTGGGGGTGGTAGAAGAGAGCGAGAACAGAAAGCATATGCGCAAAAAAACCGAGGGATAGAACATCGGAGGCGAGAGACGCTGGCAGGAATATAAACCTCCCAAATTGAATGCAAGAGCATGATGTGCTGAGGTGGAGCAGGAGGGAAAAAAGAGAAATCCAAGATTACTGCTGCTAGCGACGAATAACAGGAGGAGGTTGCCTCGTGATATCATCCAATACGGCCGCCGGCTTGTCCCTTTGTCCCTGATGCAGAACATATAATTTCCTACTACTCTCTTCGTATTCTTATGGTTTCAATTTTGAGGCACGAACAATGCAGATACCTGAAGCGTATAACATCCCATCTTCACAATACTACTTCGTGTAAAATAGTAGTAGGTGGGTGCAAATCACTCGTGGAGTTCCAATTTGTTGATTCTTGTTGAAATTCCGGTACAGGACAAAACCTTCTGTATACACACTGAATCACGCACATAACGAAAATAAAAATATATTTTCGTTACCTCGTTTTATAAACGGCAAATATAGCAAGCGCTCTAACACGACTTGAAACTAAGACACACGCATTCGTCACTTTAATACAAAATCCATATTTACAAAATGCTTCGTTAAATGTGTGGTATGTGAGTCTTTCAAGTTTTTGATTGTTATTTTTTAGATTTTTATTTAAATCCAACTACAGAACTAAATATTATTTTTTATTTAAATTTGTCTGTTATACACAATGTTATACACATTACGAAAATAAAACTGTTTTTTCTTACCTGTGTTTGCAAACCTGAAATACTAAAATTAATAAATTGCACACACTAACATGACTAGGAACTAATAGATACACGCATAATTCCAAATAAATTCCGTATTTGCAACATTATTTCTTGTACAAGTGTGTTAGGTGAGTGGATAATGTTTTGGACTGCCAAACATTTTTTCAGAGTTCAATTCCCGCAAACGGACAAATTTTTTAAATTTTTTATAGTCTTTTTATACACAATATCACGCACATAACGAAAGTAAAACTTTTTTTGCCACCCCTTTTTATAAAGAGCAGATTTTAAAAAAACTTGCAAGTTTGTGGACACGTTCCGTGAATTCACGGAGGTTTAAGTAAAATTTACGGAGAGAACGTTATTAAAAATAATGAAGAGGCCGTAATTTAAGGCAGACGTCTGGATAATTTGTAACAGGTATTTTCCGTAATTTTACAGAATACTGCAAGAAGACAGCTTGATATTTGCTATTAGTTACGTCCACGTTCCGTGAATCGTACATATTTGGTTACCAACTAATACTGACGGAGTCGTGGCTAGAGGAGTTTCTGTAGCCACTACTGTTAAGATCTTTTTCGTCGTGGGAGGGAGCGACGGCGTAGTATTCATCGCCAACAAGGACAGCGAAATTTCAATCTATAGCCTACTTGTGAACCATCTGCCGTGATTAACAATTTCACACTAAAATATTTAAACAGTCCACTTATATATTTTTTCATTTATAACGGGCCATTTTACATTTAAGAATAATTACACAAAAGGAGAATGTTATACCACCAATATTCATTACACCCACTGCCCATGGCAAATGCCACTAACTTCATCATTTCAACATATCGAATATAAGAACAAAATATGGCATTCCTTACGTAATATGAAACATTATTAAAACCTCCAAAATTACTCAAAAATTCGGACTAGAATTTAACTTTCTTCATCTGGAGTGGGTGGAACCAAGGAAGCACAAAGGGATTAACTGCTCTTCTGAATCACTTAAAAATGTTAGGGGTTTGCTGAACAAGTATGATGCGTCCAGAATCTTAGGCTATTTTCGTTACCCAATAGGTTTCATAGCTACACTAAACAGTTGGGTATGATTTTTAGCCCGTAATAGTTTGACTCCGCCCTCTTCTAATGGTGAATTATTCGACCGTATTATTTCTAGCCACAAGCACATTGGACTGAAAATATAAATTATAAGCCCGAGGACCCGTCAAGGTACCTGAAGATTCGTTCTAATCGTATCTCAGTTCTGCTATTGCACATGTGCCTTTAAACGTTATGTTGGAACAATATGCACATCCAAATTACTCGTTTAGGAAAAAAAAAAAAATTGGCCGACAATGTAAAAAAAAATGAGAATGACTTTGCGTTGGGAAGACACGCAAGAAAGTACGTGCGTATTCGAAGCGCCGTTCTGGTAAGGCTATATTTAGTAAGGCTGTTGAGCGTAGCGTTCTGAGAGAAAAATAAGACGCCTTTTTTAAATCTCTTTGTAACAAAATAACTTTCCTTTCGTTGTGTTGGGACATCATTCAACCGGCGGACGCTTGTTCGCGCCACCGCCGTGTCTTCGGCGTGCTGACAATACGCAGTTGATTGCTTCAAGGCGTTTGACGGTGATCCGTCAGCTGTCATGATCGCAGGTGGAAACACTGTGGAAATGGGTCGTCGAGGTGGGGAGTGCCAGAACGAAACACCGCGTGGCCGAGGGACTCGCCCGTGGTTCTGCTCAGACGACGCACTCTCGTATGAACTTACGTCTGACATCGTCCTCTCTGCAGCGGTCTGTGCTTTTGTCGTGAGTGACTCACCATTAATGTTCGTTTTATTTTTGTATTTTTCTTTCTGATGGGCCACTAAATCCCGCCACGCCAGCGTGAGCCCATTCGCATTTCTGTGGACCCTCCAGCTTGCATGTTAGTAGCTAAGTCAGTAGGGACATAGGGTGCGTCTCAGGGCAAGCCTGCCGTAGGTTGGATTTATTATGTTAAAAAAAAGGACAGCGTTGACTGGTGGATTGGAGAGGAGAGATCTGGGCAGCCCGAGCCTACATGGCGCTTGAAATGCGTCGTAGTGTGTTTGAAATATTTGTTTTTCTACGAAACTATTAAAAAGGCCTCCAATGTGCTGATCTGCGAAAAGAACACACATATTAGATGAGGGCTATTGAGTGCTTTAAATACGTCACGCACATTATAAACACCGTTTAAAAGCACTCCAGAATGACTAAAAACTGCTTTTTCAAAGTGCTGTGTCTCATAATATACGCGTTAGATACACACAAAATTACCCAAAGGCCTTGCATTGAACCTTCCTACAGACTTTCCAGCAAAAAAATTATAGGGTCGCCGCTTAAAGCCCCACAGGTACACGCAGTGTGACGAGAAATCTGCGCGCCAGTTGAGAACCTTGCGCATAGAGACAATGGCGCACTTGATGCGCTTGGAAGTGTCGCCCTTATGGCTTCCGCTCTTCTCGGCCTCAAACACGGAAAAAAGCGCTAGGTAGGCGGGAGTCTTAAGACATCGAGGTCTTGAAAACCGATGAGGGTGAAGCGAGGTGAGTATGGAACAGTGTCTAAATGCAAAAACGGGAGATCCCAGAGAAAACTGGCACGATCCCAACGTGCGAAAATCCAGGAGCAACTCCGAGAGGAATCGAACCCGGTGGGAGGCAAGTAGTCTGACCACTACACCACCGTGACTCCAGGTTGTTGATGTCATGGCCGTAATTGAAACCATGGACACATCCCGAAAGAAGAAGGGTCTAGATTAGTGGTGACTTTTTTTAAGGAGCCATATTAAGAAAAACTAAGACCGCCGCGGGCCGCACTTATGACACTTGACATAATAATATTTGTGAACTAAAAGTAGGTAGGTAATTCGATGACATTTAAAATTCAGAGTGTCGTGTATCGCCTTGCAAGTCGCTTGTTTATTCGTTTGACACGATGATTGCGGGCGGAGGTAGTACATCATAAATATGTACAGAAGTCGCCTGACTGATAAAATAATGGAAAATATCGTCTAGTTTCATCAGTGACTTTAACTTTTAATAAATTCGTATTATGTATTGCTTTTTTGTTTTTGTAACAGACACCCCAAAAATAAGAATTTGGTAGCCGGCGAGCGCGGGCCACAAAGAATGGGCCCGCGGGCCGCAGTTTGAGTACTCCCGGTCTAGATGTTAAGGCCCAGTAAAACACCGCAAAGCAAAGAGGGCGTTGGAAAATCTGTGCGACAGTCGCGGAGGAAAAAAAGTAAAGTATGTATATAATAATTTTCTGGATTGGTTCGGGAGAAAGCAGGTGTATGTTAATTAGCGAAGGTATAATGTTGTGTGGTTGGCGCAGAATGAAATGAAATGAGTTATGGTGCAGCATATTTGTAACCATGGTCGCGCTCTGCAGCCCTGGTAGGGGAGGGATCTGAGTCTCCCGCCCGTCTGATACCAGTCTCATGAAGCATTTTTAAAGCCCTACTTGGGATATACTTTTCTGCCCAATTTGTATCTTTCCGCTATAATAAAATTTTTATTGTCGTGGGCCACAGTACTTTATTCATACATTCATGAAGAAAAATTGACATTTTTAGGGGTCTGAAAATGTCACTAACAGCTTCTTAATACAACGTTAAGATTTGGAACTGTGTTTTTTTCTACATCGCTGTCAACCTGACTGAAGTGTGTCAATCAGTGTGCCCGTTAAAAAAAAAAAAAGNTTAAAAAAAAAAAAAAAAAAAAATATATATATATACGGGCAAGGATTTTTTTCAAAGGTTGATTTTAATAGTGTGTGTTCTTGTTAACCGCGAACAAGCTAATCAATCTGACATTCTTTATTGGTTTTCTTACGATCTGTTGTTTCACGGTTTGTTATACACTAATAAAATCCTTGTTTTTTTTTTTGGAACTATGTATTTCTCCTCCATATGCAGAAATTTAACTACTGTGCAACTAATGACAAGTCAGATTATTAAATACTGTCAGATTATTATAAACCTATGTGTAATATTAAATATACTTATCATTCTCTTGTGTAAAAAAAAAGGAACCAATTTCGGTGTCCTAGATACCGATTCCCAGTTTACGTATATTACGAACAACGTTGGGACGTATATTTTCCTGTCCGAGCCCTAGAAGCGTGGGAGCGCTAAGGGCGATCAAGGCACCCGCATCACATGCCACATACCTCATCATAGCCTCTACGAGCAACACACTAACATGGTGTGAAGTCTTCCCTTATAGGTAACTTGCCTTCATGAGGCTTTCAATGGTGTCTAGTATTGAACGTCCCTGAAATATACTGTACTGGAAATTACGTACCTAAAAACCATCCTGGAAACGCCCGTTTCAGTTATTTTAATTTTTAGATATAGCTTAAACATAAACAGACAACGGAAAATAGCATTCAACGTCAAATGTTTATTAAATGCTTGTCTTAGGCAGACATCACAGAGACACGTTGAACAGCTTTTAAACGTTTGTTTTTATCCCCGTTTAAATTCTGCTCACCGCTGGGCTGCCTAGGTAGACGGCCCCTCAACAGTACACTTTCGTAAACAATTTCAGTTATTTTACAAAAAAAATTTTAACTTTCCAGACGACCGTTTTTTTATCTAAATTCTGTTGTAGACTATTAGTTATAATGAGAACAACATTCTCCAGGTTTATCAGCCGTCCTCGTGAAGAGACGCCGTTCATTTATCTTTCTTCCTCTCAACCAATTTAAGTGTTTTTGTCTCCTTTCCAGAGTAGCGTCGTTAACGTGGCAATCGACGCGGCGATAACGAGGATTTTATAAGGCCCCCTTGCACCGCAGCGGAAGATTCCCCAACATGTCTACTGCGGTGTATCTCCTGGTCGTGGTCTTCTGCCTGGCCAACGCTCAATACAGGCCTACGAGATCAAGTCGAAGTGAGTACAAACCATTTTCCAGTCAAGCAAAAATGGATCTAGAGACCCACTAAGGAGGTGGCTACTTGAGGGGTGGGACACTGTGCATTACGATAAAACCACGTGCTTACCAGTAAGCATTAAATTTTAATGCTGCGTGTAAATTTCAACACTAAGTGGATAATCTATCTATGTAGTTTTCAATTAATGTATCATTACTGCACTATTAACAATGTACTTATTTCAAGAATAATATTTTATATAGCGTAAAATCAAACTCCAAAGGAAGGGACTCAAGTCGGCTTAGCCTTCCTTCCCCCTTTACTCCTCCTTGGATCCACCAATGAGTGGGAGGATTGCACACAGTTCCTCAGACTATAGTCTACATATTCGCGGTTTCTTCACACTTTTTGAATCAAACCTTTGAAAAATCACCCTATCTATGACGTATTTGGTTGTTTCCTAAATGGGTCATCTATCACAAGCGTTTTATACTTGTGTTAGCATATAAGTACCTTATTTTTGGTTAAATTTAACTATCACATATATTTCATCTATAAATTTTATCATTTAATTATATAGTTAATGCGAATCCAAACAGGGAGAAAATAAGTGTTTTGGTAATGTCTAGTAATAAATAGATATTATGTAAAATATTGCACTGCAGTGCGCACGAATACGGTGAGTTGTCCCTTTGGTCCCTCATTTCAAGACATGGTTAAGCTTTGATTTCATGGAGCGGAGTAATGTCCTGGAAGTAGAACTTTAGCAGGGCTTCGGAAAAGTTTGAAGTAACCATAAATGGACTATAGTCGGTAAAACGTGCTAACTGCAGATGTTACGCATGAGTCCAACGTCTAATTTGAACTGAACGGAGCGAGGCTACATGACACACTAAAGCGAGTTCTTTTCATGCAGTTTATCATTTTCAGACCATGTCGTGCCTTTGTAGTGTAGGTCAGTATGCAGGTAATGATTTCCAGTGAAATTATTTGACTGTTTACATGTCAAAACATTGTAGCATATTTATTTGTTAAAATTGGATAGAGTTACATTAACTATTCTTTGCTATGTATTAATTAATCATCGACGCTCAAGTACTGGCAACATGGATCCTGGGGTTTTGAAACTAATACTGAAAAGGTTCGAATGCACTCTTATAAATGTTATTTTTGTGACTGCAAACACTTGCCAGGGTGTTTCTCTCTCTCTCTCTCTCATGTCTTATATACTACAGGGAAATTGAAGTATTTGTTTAAATGTGTTTTTATAAGGATGCAGTTAGTCAGTTCGTGACTACCAAGAAAGATAAGGCGTGTTTGCATGCTTCTGCTGCTAGTTTGGATGCAATATTTGGATTTTTATACCAGATCTCGTTTCACCGAGGGAACACTCTCTCACCCACTACTGACGTCACAGAGAATCCTCTCTGCTGTCGCAACTCGAGGGAGAGAGCGAGAGAGAATTAAAGAGTTATTACATGACGCCCGAGGGTCGTATCTGAGTTCGTGAGGGATGGAGATCTTAAAAAAAATAAAATAACTACATTTGATTTTTAAATTNAGTTATTACATGACGCCCGAGGGTCGTATCTGAGTTCGTGAGGGATGGAGATCTTAAAAAAAATAAAATAACTACATCTGATTTTTAAATGATTCACACAGCTATTATTTACAGTATTAAATTATCCGTCTCAACTATTACTGTTTTTATTTCACAGTGAGCGCAATATTTAATGTGTATTTTAACTCTAATTAACGTCCTTCTTCATGTCTCTGTTTGGTCACTGTCAATTAACTCATATTCATCATTAAAACACGTTCAATCTATCTGTTGCCTTCATTTGCAATGTCTTTCACTCACGCATCCAGTCCAATAGTCCAGCCTGCAGTCGTACTCTTCACTGCTCTGATGTTCGCAGTCGCCGATTTTTCCTCCCGCTAGTCATGTATATCGCCACGCGCTTCTCTTCTCGCTAGTAGCCTATCGCTGAAATTCATCCATTCAACAACTGCCAGCCCGAAGGCCCAACACGCCTTTTATAGCTGCTGACCTTGAGCTGGTAGGTTCGCCGCACTCAGAGTCTAACTGAAAGACACGAGGTCAGCAATCCATAGCATTCTTCAGATGTCTCAAAGACACCCGATGCCCAAGGTCGGGAGCGGCACGCGCCCCGATAGGCATGACAGGGTAAACATTCCCTTGACTTGCCGCCGCCGCCGCGTCTCCGGTTGCAACTGATAGCGCGTGTGTCCAAATATCATCCAACTACTCTGCCCTTCTCTTCCACTTGCTAGCACGGGGCAAAGCCGCGAGCGCGTAACGGAGTAAATAGTGAGCGATGTACACACACTGCTCACTATCGCACCCTCTGTGGAAGGGCCGGAATGCGAGGGCAAGGTATCGAGAGATCGCCAGGGGCATCGTCCGGCACGATTCCCACGTGCGAGAATCCGGGTTCGACCCCGCCGGGAATCGAACCCGATTCGCACGGGGGGGGGAAGTGTTCTAGCCGCTGCGACACTGCGGCCCCTGGAGAGTACAACTGATCACACTTAAGCTGGGACATGGCCTTACAATGTTTCAGTATTGCAATCTCTGTGGCCTTGAAAACGGTACTGCATCTCGCATGCCTATCATTCCCGCTTCACATTAGTCTGCTACTTTCCCGAAACCTCCGTGTTTCTCGCATACAGTTCTGTGGTGTATGCAGGCCGCTAGAACCGAAGGAAACCAACCGGCGTTCATGTATGGCGTGCTACGCCACATTTAAGGGTGAGAAGCCGCCTCCAAAAACACATTAACTACACATGTAGAGCTTTGTGTCACAAATATGGGGTTTTGCAGCAGAAATATAGTTATGCAATGAGAACGAAAGCTAGAAAATGTTATGAAAATAACTTTAAAATAAATATGTTTTACTTCAAAACATTAGAACTTAAATAAATTGCTAAAATAAATTTTGTTCCAAAGATAAATACGTAGGTCTACATATCAACTTAAGATCGTTAAGAAACTTTTATGGCATCCTCTAGGACTAATATAAATATGCCCATGAATTTGAGAAATTACTGTATTTCTTTTCTTATTTTTCCCAAATGCATAGGGCATATTAGACACTAATATAAAACTTGCAGATAATGAACAAAACATAAACAGGGGGAAAAGTTAAACCCTATATAGTAACACGTTCATGCAAACTGTTCTCGAGAAAATACATACATATGTACGTAACGTTTGAAAGGGTGCCGTAGGTTATGTTGCATGTCTTTTCAAGAACCGTTCGCCTGTGAGTGTTACACTAAGGCAAAGTTTTTAATTGCTTTAATGTATAACTGATTGCTACATCATAACAATAGATAAACATCAATGGATAACACACTTTTGTTGAGTTGAGTTGAGAGATTTGGGCAGTTCTTGACATCGACGTCTTGAGAGTCGATGAGGGTGAAATGACGTGGGAATAGAGCAGCACCAGAATGAAGGGGCGGGGGAAGCAGAAGATAAACCCGCCAACCAGCAGCATCGTCCGGCACGATCCCCACTTGCGAAAATCCGGGAGTGGTCCGGCCGGGGATTGAACCCGGTTCGTCTAGGTGGGAGGCGAGCAGTCTAACCGCTCAGCGAGCAGTCTAACCGCTCAGCCACCGCGGCCCCTACACTTGTGTTTATGAATAATATGACACCTCCTAATTTCCTAATGACGGCCAATTTTAGAACCTGCCTTGGTTTGATTGGTTGTAGGCTGTTTGAATTATCTTAACTCTGGCTTCACTTGGTCACAATAAAAGGTCAAATTTTATAACTGAACAAGGAAATTACAGAAGAGTGCATATTCACGCTACGAAAATTACTACACATTCACCAGAAACGGCTAACGGCCAGAATAAATGGTTGTCAAATTGGTAATATGTAACATGATTTTGGTATTGACCAAACGGTACTTGGCTGTAAAAAGAATTACACTTATCTGTGTTAACTGTAGTAAATTTCAATCTCAAATAACAACTTCAGTGATAATCAAATGCGCAATTTCGCCAACTGCCTCAAAACAGGATATTTAGAGTGGAATCCCTGGAAATAACGATGAATACAATGTGCTTGAAATTTTATTACAGTACTTGCAGGAAATATAATTGCAGTAATGATGAGTAGTAAAACTGCCTTTGGAATACATTTTCAATGATGAAGGTAGGCTAATTTTATATGCGTTTCCCTATTTGTGTGCCAGTGAAACGCCAGTGTGGTTTGACACGTGTTAGTATTTGGGGGCTCGTCTTTAAGCAGACCAATAAACTGGCTGGAGCTCAGGATTATTGATTAGACGTCCGCTGAATCAAAGGAACTACCCTCGCAGCAGAGCCGCAGCCAGGATTTTATTTGGGGGGGGGGGTGCCCTGGAATGTTACCCCCAATGTTGCTTATTGTAAAACACCATTAGTGACCCTAGTATTTAGAAATTTTGAAAGACACATTCTAGGGGAGTAAATATATTTACTTGTTTCAGAAATTACTCCCAAGTGTATTTGCGACAGCTAGGCTACTGTAGATGCAAGAGTCATTTTTGTAAAAAACAAAATTCACTTTCGTTAAATAAATATTTTGGGGGGGGGGTGTCCTGACACCACGGACACCACCCTCCCCAAGGCTAAGGGCCAGCTTGCAGGGTCTATGACGTCACAAAGCATTCGCCGCGCAGCACGCAGTTGGTAAGTAGGTCACGGACTAACGCACAGTAGTCAGCCTGTAGACGTCTCTACTTTTCCCAAGAGTTGTGAAGTTCCTGCGCTCTCCCGCAGCAACGTCGAGAGTGCCCCCAACGGCACTGGCAGAACTTCATAAGAGTGGATTATTTTCTGATATCTTTGTTTGTGCGTATTCGCGTATCTTAGTAAGTAAATGCCCTGGGAATACGACTTTTTCCCAGACAAGGTAAAAAACAATTATCTAAGCCAGTATCTTTTTACTTTTATCATATTCAGTGTATGTATGAAAAAAAAATAGATGGAAATGATTTAAAAAAAACTCATTTTTTAAGGCTTGCCTAGGTAGTTTCCTTAAGCAGTAGGAGAAAAGTACGATTTTAGGGGCGTAGTTTAACCTGTGGGCTTTCATCACATATAATAGTCCCACTGTTGCAGATCTAATTTTTCCCGTAACAGACCAGGACGGAAACACTGCACTCCTTNCATCACATATAATAGTCCCACTGTTGCAGATCTAATTTTTCCCGTAACAGACCAGGACGGAAACACTGCACTCCTTGCGCGTAGGGGCGATGAGGCGCTAGGCGTGCATGTTAGCATCGCCCGTATCGCTCCCTCGCTTCTTGACCTTGAATTCGCAGATGTAAACTCCTCTTAAAACTTCCGAAATTACCGCCTACCACCCACCTTCCCCTCGCCATATTCACATCACGCCCTTTTCTCCATTTGCCGACCTTAAGTAACACGCCCCTTGCTCGTACAAGCAATGCTTCCAGCCGAAAAGGGGAGGAAATAATTTAATTCGGCCAAGACATACGATTATTGTCCAGTATTTTTGTTCCCAGTGGAAGAAGTTTTAACTGCAGTGCAGGGTTGCAGGAAGGTTTCTAAGTGATTTGCATTGAGTAAATGTTACGAACGTTTTTGACGTATTACGCAGTAACTCAATCACTTGAAACAGTAATAAACTCTCGGGTACTAGATTTACGACTNGGGCTCTAAGTGATTTGCATTGTGTAAATGTTATGAACGTTTTTGACGTATTACGCAGTAACTCAATCACTTGAAACAGTAATAAACTCTCGGGTACTAGATTTACGACTTATTTATAGTCTAGAGAAACAGCATTTAGGGAAGTTAGCGCTGTAGTGCCAATTGACAGAGTACTGGGAAGGGTGCATAAGCCGAAATAACTTATGGGGTCTGGGGCATTCCTCCCACGCTGCGGTCACCCTGTAACGTCGTAATGAGTCTGCGGGTATCGTCAAGTCTTTTTCAAAAAATCAAACTGAGCGTGAAAAGTTTAAACGTTAAACTTAAATGATAAAAAAATTATAACGAGTTAGATATGTACATACACGGTTTGTTCAAACGCAAAAATAAGTCTGAAATCTACGATCACTTTTCCACATTCTGCTGTCTTTTTCAGCGACTTTGCTGCAACAGTTACAGCTTACTTGCTTATTGACATAAGCAGGCTACTTATTGTACAGTTTACTTTAATTACTTGCAATGCAAACTACATTTAAGATTGCAATAAGGGCAACTACGCTTAAAAATTAGTCAAAAATAAGAGTTGGCAACAAAAAAAAATTTTATATTAGTTGCAGTTAATAACATTATGAATGAAAGATATTTTATACATAAGGGTTAGCACTGCTGTTAGGGCTTTCTGAGAAAAAATTGTTACCTTACTATATAGGTATTTACTGTATATATGAATTATTAAGTATATGTAACTTTTATGTAAGTTTTGCTGCAGATAGGACACATTATTCTACTCGATCAATCGGCCAAAACTCCCTTTCTCATAAAATTACAAACTAGTAATGACAGAAGTAATATTCTCATTTCACTGTAGTGAATAATTTTAAATTCAGTTTACTATTCCTTTCCTATATTTTCTTGAGTCAGTGAGGTATTAATTACACTTTGGGGCAATATCTGGCATGACATAATTTAAAAATACGTACACAGTAAGTGTGTCCGGAGCCTATAATCGTCAAGGGTGAACCTAGGTACGCGTATGGCGTCTTATTGCCACTACATGATGCAAAGTTATAAATAGGCATGCAGACTCTCAGTCGGCACGCCAATTACACGGAACTTACAGCTGTTACTTTATCAATGTATAGCTTAATAATAAAGATTAAAAAAATGCGAAAAGATGACTGTCCATATTTGCTTGTTTCGAGTAAAATGCCATCAAACTATAAACTAGTCCCGTGGATGTGTGTCTTTCGAATCCTGTTATTTCGGACTCTCGTCGCCTTTAACTGTAATGATTTGGCATGACAACAGTACTGAAAATTCCCTATCATATGAGACCATAACCTCATTTTCTGATACAATGGACAATCATCCTTTTTCCCTAGTACCCTTAAATTGTTTGAGCCATTTTCGCTTTTACAAAAATACGCACATATAGAGTTGGAAACACAAAATGAAGCCAAGCTTTGGACGGGAAATTATGTTTAAATACTATATTAGTAAGTAGACATCGCTCAAAAATACTGAGGTGTTTCCGAACAATCTTTTTTTTTTTTTTACGGAGGCTTTATTTCTCGTTTGGCAACCTAGAAAGGCTACTTCCGTAGCCTTTGAACAAACGTTGCTCGTAACTTCAGTTTAAATATTTATGGTGACACGCGCGAGTCACGGACAATGATACTAAGGCAACGGGCGAGCTCTAACATAACTCGTGAAATCACGACTCGTTCCGGCGGGGTAAAATGTGATGGTTTCAATTAGTCCACAACGTGTTTAAAACTAATTTTGCAGTCTTAGTACTTTTTATGTATAACGTTAGCGCAGTAATAACTTCAAGACATGCCTTAGAAGAAAATTTGCGCGTTGCCCATTTTGGACCAGACAGTTTCCAAATCAACGAAAATGAAAAGGAGACGTGACACTTAGTAATAATAAATGTGTTCGCATTAACCTAGTTCTGAAAGTAAAGCTTAGTTTGAAAAGCTGCTTGGAAACAAAATACGATGCCACTTAACTGCTAACTTTCACCATATCAGGTGAATTATTGCGCACGCCT
Organism: Clitarchus hookeri; assembly: GCA_002778355.1. NCBI lineage: Eukaryota > Metazoa > Arthropoda > Insecta > Phasmatodea > Phasmatidae > Clitarchus > Clitarchus hookeri. The sequence goes on along the minus strand of NQII01000581.1, from coordinate 1,095,424 downwards.
TGGCGTTAAGCAACGTGTATTTTACTGCTTCGGCAGCAGCTAGAGCCACGCGAGTTTGTCGAAACTCATTGTCTTTTCACTGTACACTCTCAACGCTAGAAATTTATAGTAGGTTACCGAGAAATTGGTTTTCATCGAAGTGATCCGTATCGGGAAAGTGTGTACACGTGTAGCCTATAGCATACCTGCTTTACGTACAATAAAACGACATTTCCATTTCACCTGTTCAAAGCGCACAAGCAAAATCTGTTTTTACGGAAGCTCTAAAGTTGTATAAAAATGCAAGCAAATCGGTTTTCAATTCAAATAATTTTGATGACCTCTACAGCTGAAGTCACAAAGGCTTTACTTTCCAAGCACGAGGTTCACCGTTAAAATATTAGGTAAAGTACGAACATGAATACAGTTTCAGATGTAAGTTAATGTTAATTAAGTTTGTAACCTGACCTCCTATTAGTCTTCAGGCATGCGATGGCCTAAATAATGTAAGCCCAATAAGGTTAATTTAGTTTTACTATTGCACGAGAACCCCAAACTGGATGGATTCGCGAATATTTTACTTTCTATTTTTTTTCTTAGGTATTTTAAGTCGTGTTTATTGCACAATGTTAACTGGATGCCTTATGTATAATCAGAGCTAAAATCATATTTAAAGAGACATTTTTCGAGTTGTCATTTTCAGCGGGACTCTCAGAGTCTTGCTGCAGTCCGATCCGAGAGTTTTTCAGGTAAATTTCAATCTGGATTCTTTGTCAGTCGGGGCTGAAATTTCACTCCAAACTGACAAAGAACGGCACACACGCGCACACGCGCTCACACGCACACACACACATATATATTTTATAATTCTCTCTTTAATTACAATCTGTAGGTCTACTACAGCGGCGAGAACAGCAACTATCGTTATAACAGAGATAATTCCGCAATTAATTTGACGTATAATCCGGCTTGTTTTCCGAGGCAGTTTCTGTATGTGGGTGGGCCTATGTGCATTAGTATGCGCGGGGCATGCAGGGTTAGTCTGTTAATTTTTCTCTCGGGCCACTTACAAATAATTACAACGCTTGACGGGTCACACTCGCTTAGTGCAAAGTCGTGGCTCACTTATACATAGTTTATTTACGTGGAAATGTATTAAATGTAAAAATACATAATTTTATTACAAGTTTTACGCTAGTGATTGTTACAGTTGATCTTAAAGTAAATACTTAATAAAAAGTATGTACAAAAAATAAGAACAGCTATTAAAATATTTTGTCCGCGGGCCAGTCCGACTAGTCTGGCGGACTACAGCACTACGAGAATTGGGGCCGCGGTTGTGTAGTGGTTAGACTACTCACCTCCCACAAAGGTGAACTGGGTTCGATTCTCGGTGGGGTCAACCCCGGATTTTTGCATGTGGGAATCGTGCCGGACGATGCCGCTGGTCAGCGGGTTTTCTCGGAGATATCCCGTTTCCCCTGACCTTGCATTCCGGCGCTGCTCCATACTCACCTCGCTTCACCCTCATCAGCTCTGAAGACCTCGATGTTAAGAGCCGTCCAAATATCTTCGCTCACTCACTACGAGAGTGGAGTTAATTTGGTGGGTGCTGAACCATGAGATCTTGAGTGCCTGTGAGGGTGAAATTATATGAAAATAGAGTAGTGGTAGAATGCAAGGGTAGGTATAACGGGAGTGCACCGAGAAAACTCACCGACGACCAACGGCAACGTCCGCCACATTTCCCACATGCGGAAATCCGGAGACCTCACCAAAAATCGAGCAATATTAGTGTTGCCTGTTCGAAACGTTAAAATAAATGCATATAACGCGAAGTTATTGGAATAAACAACTGTGTCTTGCACTCACAATAATTATTTCACAAAGCAAGTTGCTGAAATATTCTTGAAATGTTCTCATGGCGGGTTTTTTGTTGAGTAACAATTTCACATTACATTTGTTAAATTTTGATAATTTTAAATTTTAAAACTGCCCTCTGACAACTTCCAGGAATAAATTCTGTTGTTTTAAGACTTGGCGTGTTTTAATTTTGTAATCATGACAACACCAAAATAATAGCAGTATTACATGCTACACAGTTGAGTATAGCGGTGTTCTGACTAAACCTTACAAAATGCTAAATAAAAATTACGAAAAATGAAACACTAACGAATTGGAACACCAAGTTCGCCTGCGTGAGATGCAGTAGTCTTGATTACTTCATCACAGCGGTCCCTCTAAGGTACTGAAAAACATAAACTGTATGGGGTGAAGATCTAGGAGGGCCTAAGCAGTAATTTTATAAGAACTGTACGAGCGTCTAATAGGTTTATAACCAAAAAGAAAAAAAAACTACAGCAAGCGAGAGTAAACTAAGATTTGACTGTGGCCTAATTATACAGCTGGCGGACGGCAGAATTAAGTGCAACGTGACAACAAAAATGATACAAGACAAGAACACGCATTTAAACAACATATTTTGTCCTTACCTTGAGTAAAAGATACACTCAGGCTGAAAACAGAATCGTTTTTGTCATAAATAATTATCAAACCATTCTCATTTATACGAAAACGAAAACAAACTGTTTCGTGCTATGGCTATTAACAAGGCAAAAGAAAGGTACATTTAAATAAGGCATGATTATTTAACTGACTAAAATTGGTAAGGTTTGATGCTGTCCAAAAAAAGAAAATTGTTTATATAATTGTAAATTTTAACAATCCAACACCACCTTTCTTACAAATGAAATTTTATTTAACTAGAAAGTCTTTATCGTAATTAGGTATTTTAAATAGGTTCCGGTCACTCAGTTCAATGGAGTAATAAAGTAATTTTCTAGCCTCGGCTAGTACATATCAAAGAGCAAAATAAACAATTATCTTAACTCGGCCACTAGGTACAGATTCACAGAAAAATATCATTTTATTGCTATTAAACCTCAAATTTTAGTTCCATGTGTGTAGTGGTGGGATTGGGTGGGATGTAAGAAATAGAAGTTAGTCGACAGACGTCAAAGCTTACGTCCTGGCCAGGTTGGCTGCGACGTCATCGCCCTGGCGCCGGAGACGTCGAGTCTTCCGACGCGTGCCTCCCTGCACACTGATGCCCACCTTTACGGTGACAAAGTCGTAAATCAAAATTAAAAACGTTGGGCTGCGGTAATATATGAATCAAGAGTTCTTCCTGAGACTTCCATTTTTTTGTCAAAATTATTCCAAACTGATAGAAGCCTTGGAGAAATGACCAAAAAAATATTAAACTTGCTATAAAACCACATTAAATTGAGCAATACGTTCATAGAGACATACCGAATTTAAAGCAAATCATAAAATAAATCAATTATTTACCACGGAAAAAATAATGAAAGGTGGTCCTATATTTTAAAATTCTGCTAAATAAATTATATTGAGAGAAAACTTTGCTATAAATTAATATAGTTTGTGTGTCATCTGACACAAAACGGCAATCCTAAATAACAGTGTTTGCCAACTTTAAAATAAAATATTTTACTAGTGTGACACGCTCTTTTAGCATACCTTGGCGCCGTTAAAGTTTTACAAACTTCCAGAGTAATAAACAGCGTCACTACAACGAAATATTTTTTCACGAAGATGGCAACCTACCTATGTGAGTCAATTTACATTCTTTTGGTGTGTTTTACGGTTCCTTTAAATGCCTACAATCCTACATTCGTAGTTTAGTGTAAAACCCTACTATCCTAGGTTAGTGTAAAACCCTACAATCCTAGGTTAGTGTAAAATCCAACAATCCTAGGTTAGTTTAAAAATGTAAAATATTGATTCACCCATCGTGGGGTTAGGTTCTGTTAGGTTAGGTGGGCACATATTACGAAATTAGTCGGACGTTAATGCCGCTAGTATATTCGTGTTCTGCATCATTAGTAGAGTGGAAATGTACCATTTTCCATTAATTATTTTTATTTTTAAAGAAAAGCCCCTAAACTTAATAACTACCCAAATTTCAATCACGGCGTGTAGCATATGAGTTTAAGGGTCCCACCTACCTGGCACTTGAAATGCGTTGCAGAGTGTTTGGAATACTTGGTTTTTCTACGAGACTATTAAACGTGCGTCCAATGTGCTGATATACGAAAAGAACACACACTTCAGACACGGGCTGTTGAGTACTTTCAAGACGGCACGCGCAATAGAAAAACCATTTTATAGTACTCAAAAAAGGCTAAAAACTGATTTTTCAAAGCGATGTATCTCAATATATACGCGTCATATCCATACAAAACTACACAATGGCCCTGCATTGAACCTTCCTACAGACTTTTCACCAATAAAATAATAGGCTCGCCGCTGGAAGTCCCACAGGTACACGCAGTGCAACGAGAACACTTCACGCCAGTTTAGAGCCTTGCGCATAGCGGCGATGGGGCGCTTGATACGCGTGGCAGTATCGTCCTTATCGCCCCCGCGCTTCTTGGTCACAAATGGAAAAAACATCCAGGTAGGCGGGAGCCTTAAGAAGACTTACCTTGTGTGGAACTTGGGCGTGCAGGCGAACGGGCAGCAGTATGTGACGGAAGTATGGGGCCGGCTGGCGCATCAAGACCTCTCACCTCGCGCACTTGCTGTACGTGCATTTGTATTTATACGGTATGTCGCGGCGACACACTCGCCTTATATTACCTCCAGTTAACCTCGGGGAGGAAGGTGGAGCTCTCTTCCTCTCTGTCTCGGGGGGGGGGGATAAGTCATAACCAGCTACTGGCTCTTTTGAACATGGGAGCCAGTGCTGTGCCAGCTACGTCACGCTTTTACATTTTTTCTTACCTACCGTGCAACTAAGAGGGACTTTGGAAATCCTAGATAAGTGAGTGAGTGAAGAGATTTGGACGGGTCTTAACAGCGGGGTCTTGAGAGCCGATGAGGGTGACTGAGGTGAGTGGAGCAGCGCCTGAATGAAAGGGCGGGGAAACGGGAGATCCCCGAGAAAACCCGTTGACCATCAGCATAGTCCGGCACGATTCCCACATGCGAAAATCCGGGAGTGACCTGGCCTGGGATTGAATCCGGTTCGCCTAGGTGGATCCTAGATAAGGATGGGACCTAAGTGCGTCTCAGGGCAGAGTCCCATACGCCTAGGCACGCAGGAAATATTCCAGCTACGGGAAAAGTGCAGTGCGGCTATGCTGGTATTGGGAAAACATTGCCGTATTTGGGACCATTGCTTACTATTTATCCTGGACTAAGAAGGGCCNAGGGCCGGGGGGGGGGGGTACTGGCACAGACACCGTGAAAACCCCTTGACATAAAATAATTGCAAAACTGCATGCTACTGATACTAGCATACCTATACAGAGGTATGTTCGCTGCTGCAAAGTCGTGTCTTGTGGACAGCGGCGGGTGTAAGAGGAATGAAATATTTGCGGCATATGGCAATTGTCTTCACCCGAGTGAGTGGCAAAATTAATATCTTAACGTAATCTTCCTCACATTTTCTTCCGTCGCTGCTGTTAATACACCTCTTTACGCAATATACGGCTGTTTCGGAGTGGGATAGAGTACAGGACACTTCCATACAACGTGTAAAAAAAATGGCGGGTTTTAACACCGGGGTTGCATAGAGAAATGAAAACTATGAAGAAAATTAACGGGTCATTTTGTATTATGGCCGCCCGTTTGGTCGCAGCGGCCCCATGAATCTAACGTATGATCGTTGGAGTGCAAATGTGTGGATAGGTGGCAATTGGATTGTTGGAACCTACCTTCTACCCGACCGTCTGACTGCTGTTTCATATCACGTGTTCCTGAAAGATGTGCTGTTTGAACTGCCTGAAGATGCGCCACTAACTGCTCGTCGCCACTGGTAGTTCCAGTACGAGGGTACACTGGCGCATTATGCGGCGCGCGTGCGAAATCACCTTCAGAACACCTTCGCTGGTGGGTGGATAATACGGGGTGGCCCTGTATTGTGGCCTGCAATAACGCCAGACCTCAATCCCTTAAAATGTTTCCTGTAAACCACCTTAAGGAAATTGTCTACAGGAATACACCAAATTACATCGCAGGTTTGGTGGCAAAACTTCATACCGCGATTACTACAGTTGATGAGGAGATGCTGAATAACATGCAAGGTAATATTCAGTGGCGGGCGGCCCCATGCCAGTGAATGGACTGTGGACACTCAGAATATCTGATGTCAAACTCGTCCATCTAACAGCTCCCGACCGTCGCCAGGTCGGCCGGTGTCCACCTCGCCAGCTAAGGTATATGTCGATGACCTTGACCCATGACCTTTGACCTTGGCCAATTCCCGTGATCTTGAATGACCTTAAACTCAAAAAATTCCCATGAAAATTCCAAAACCGTTCCCAAAAAATTTCATTTCCAAAAAAAAAACCCTGACACTTAACTCAAGACCCAAGACTCAGGACCCTTGACTTAAGACCCTTAAACCGTGACCCCTAAAAAATTCTAAAAATTCTAAAAAATTCCTCAAAATATATTAAAAAATTAAAAAATAAACAAAATTATAAAAAAATATTAACTTTTTTTATAATTTTGTTTATTTTTTTATTTTGTTATTTTGTTAACTTTTTTTATAATTTGTAAAAAAAATAACAAATTATTTTTTTAAAATTTATATTTAAAAAACCTTGCATTTCCAGAGGTTTCCTCAGTACCAAGTTCAGCAGACGACTGACTCTGGCCAATGATTCTCATTAGTTAATTAGTTGGTTACCCTCCAATCCCTCCACCAATGTTTCTCATTGGTTGATTACTTGTGCTCGCTTCACCCCCAAAATTGTTTTTTATTGGTTGATTACTGACGCTTGTTCGACCCGCCGCTAATATTTCTCATTGGTTAATTAGTCGACTGGTCTCCACCTCCACCACCTTTGCTCATTCCGTCGTATGTAGCCATCTTGTATTTTTTTTCGTTTCTCATTTGTTTTAATTTTCAACGCCTAGGTAATGCTAGTGAATTAATTATCGATTTAGTGACCAGAGGTGCTACCGATTTAGCCACCATGTTGGTTGTCAACCTTGACCTTACCACAATGACATTGAACTAGAAAAGTCGAGAAAAATGGCAGTCCATACAATTACTGGCTGGTCACATCTCGACGCCATACCGAGTAACACTACTAATTAACGACTTACTGCACGTAAGACAGACTCCACCCAATACTAACTCCACCCAAGTCTAACTCACCCAACCGACTCCACACAAGACCTACTCCACCCAAAACTAACTCTACCCAAGACTAACTCCATCCAATACTGATTCCACTCAAGGCTGACACCATTCAAGACTAACTCCGCCCAACACTAACCCACCCAACACTAACTCCACCCCACACTAACTCCACCCAACACTAACTCCACCCAAAACTAACTCCACCCAACACTAACTCCACCCAACACTAACTCCACCCAACACTAACTCCACCCAACACTAATTCCAACCAAGAGTAGCTCCTGACGAGACCAATTCCTACAAAACAGGATAGACCAACTTGCCATACCAACCACCTATGCAAACAAACGGTGATGGACAAGCTAACCTCTTCGCAGAAAATATTCGCAGAATCTTCGTAAAACATTTCTACCAGAGCCATCCATATCAAAGGGTCATACTAACCTACATGTTTTCGACACCGAAGTGCCGCGGTTTGTGACCCAGGCTGCTCCTCCTGTGCCTGATCCATAAAGGTTTAACAGGAGACAACTTTCTGAGCAGTTTATAAGGGGAGTGCGATCAGGACTTCCCATAACATTCAGGCTTTGCATATTGCCACAACAGACTGCATATAGAGAAAATATGCTTAAATAACACATCAGGCTGTAAGATGTGCGCACTCCCCATCAGATAGGACCATGATAGATTTGAGCTTGGTCAGTGCTCTAATTGACAGTAATTGAATACTGCCAATAGAAAGAGTGACGCCCTTTCCAATCGCAGTGGGTGGATGTTCTCCACCCGAGGGTGGTTCCACCTCACCTGTCAACAGCAGCGTACGGAGTTGAATCCGCACGTGCCACCTTGATGGGGCCGAGGGCTATCCACCTCTACAAACCCGCTTTGTGAGCGAGTCCTCTTACTAGGCGGACCAGACCGTCGATCAACTAGTTTCGGAACATTCCTCAAAAATATTCCCCTCATTTCATTCGTTCGCCATATATAACTCAGTCGATTTTAAACGACTCGAGTAAGGCATAACACTTCAAATCGAACTATAGCCCTCCTATTGCATGCACTCACATAAAATTGATCTAAAGCAAACTCTCAAACACCACTGATTTAATAAACCTTTCTGAGAAGCAGAAGGGACTGTATAAGAAATTAAACGTACATTACTATATACATAAACTTTATTTATTTACTTACCATATACATTCCATCTTTCTAATTATTTTGAACATTCCATCTTTACATTTCTCAGATGTTTGCAGATCATGGATAGTAGCCAATAGTCTCATCTGATTTAACCCCGATTCTTCAGTCCATCAATGATTGAAGATATCTCAACAATGCGTGAGAGATCCCTATGTTTTCTCAAGTCAATCAAACATCTGAGTCTATCAAAAAGTTAATTCGGGTCTTCGGGAAATATGTAACGAGCGTTCTTGGCGCCCTCTGCCTTCTGCCTTCTTCACACCACTTTTCGACGGAAACTCGTTGGTGAAATGTGTGGGAACATCGAGAGAATCATCATCCTTCTCATAAGATACTTCATCAACACTGTCTTCATAGTCACTATCATCAATGCTGTCTTCATCATCGTCTTCACCTCCTGTTTGTCCTCAATATCAAGTTTACTTTTCTTTGTATGGGTCACACAGTCATCATCAGTATTTAGAGCCGAAAACTGCTAATTCTGAAGTTCGTCGATTTCACGCGAACGTCTAGCAAGTGTACATTACACAGATACGACTCTACCAAACCCCTTAGGTCTCTCATTCCGTTATTAGCATTAACTTTACCGTCATAATCGTCTGTGGAATCAGTACCTATCAATGCAGCAGGGAGTATTGACGACATCACTTTCTGGCTCTCAAAAGACGAATCCTTGCAGTTAACGGTGTGATTCTTCAATATATCACCTTGCATAAACTGCATGTGCCCATTGTCGCAATGATTCATCGCACGAAAAGGACTCTTCGTACAGGCGGTTCTCTCATGTCGCCGAGCATGGCAACTTTTGCTGAAGATCTTTCCACAGTAGCAACACTGTTTTACGTTGTTAACCTATTGTTACTTGTTCGGCTCTTATGCTTGTAGAGTGGTGTGTATTAATCATTACATAATGTATCACATGTAGAACTTTACAACGCATAATAAACTGCCTTCATCACAGCACTATTGTGTAGCTGGAGCGATGTTCCACACATTACCATAAGCTACAATGATGGGACCGCTAAGACCAAACGTTGCCCGTAATAAGGAATGACCCGTATATTTTCTTCTCAGTTTTCACTTTTTTACGCACCCCTAATGTTACAATCCACCATTTTCTTTACACTGTGTATAGTGTATACTGATCCACGGCGGCTTTGCAGGTCAGAAACCACCAGTGGCGAGGGGATGATAAACTATCTATCTGCACCTCTTTGGCCCATGTGGATGAGTTTCAATATGTCTAGATGGCCAGGTAAAATACTGGACAAATAATTGTAAAAAAATTTTAAGACTGGATTGGTATTCGGGAATATGTCGAGCCCTTTATGCGTTTTCACAAAGGGTGGCATTCATAAACATTTTGTTTGCGGTCCCGCAAACTCATCGCGTAAAAGACGTGACTGTCTTTTTAAGGGTCTCTAAAATATCTCGTAAACCGAGCTTAAATTCATGAACGAAGTTTATGAGTCCCTCTTTTGCGAGGTTTTTGAGAGTCCGATGAAGTTCTGAGCCCTGTGTGCTAGGCTAAAAATGCAAAGCACGTTTCCGGATATCGGCAGTTAGCAACAAGGTTTTAACTGGAATGGATTCGCCGAAGAGCACATGCGTTGTTAAATATTTTTGTAAATTAATGTTTATGGTACTAAAGTCGGTATTAGTGGAAAATGAAACACAATTGTGCTTATGAAATATTTCACAATTTATTGTATATATTCTGCCGAGGCACTATTCTCTCTACTGTGACGTAAAATTATAAAACTGATACTTTAAAATTTAAAAAGCGGACACGAAAACTTACAACAAACAGCAACAATTAAAAATATAAATAGTGATGGGAAACATGGAAAATATAATATAATGAAAATTCTTTTCATTTAGCAAAATGTGATTGGTAGTCGTGTGGTTAAGATAGCCATGTTATGGTAGCAAACTTACGATATTTTGATGCATGTTCAAATCCCGATACAGAAAAAAATTTTCATATTATACTCCTTGCAACTCTAACACTACGGAACTTAAATTATTTTCCTCCAAAACACTTCATTAGCAGCACAAACCACGAAAATAAATTAGATATTTTACTGATAGTTCCACAGAATTTGTGGAAAGTTCCTTTCTGGGAAAAATGTACTCATAAGCATATAAATATGTAAGATACTAGTTCTATTCATAATTTCGCCGAGTTTTTTTTTAACACATTTCCTTGGTAGTAATTAAAAATAATTATTGTGTTGCATCAATCCACGATAAGACGAGCGAGTAACAGATAAATATAATCGTACATAATCCATCGGTTTTTGAGGTAAATATTTTCAATTTTCTGTGTCATTTTCCACTCCTTCATTTGTGTTAGTTAAGAACAGCATGTCACCACTTAAAAATATTTGTGTCTGCCACTGCATCTCAATAATTATCGAAACGATGTAAGGCATGCGCCATTTTTCAAGTACACGGGATGCGAGTTGTTTAGGGTAGGTCAAGACTTCTCGTAACTTTGAGAGTGCCCAGAACTGTAACCAATACGCAAACTCGCCAGTCGTTTATGAATCTCGTTTTCCTGCCAAAACAAGATGCGTGCTGAATGGGGCTCGCATCTCCATCGCGAAGGTGACTATGAATACCAGCCTAAGTCATCATACATTCTTCAAGTACGACGTGTGGGACTTAAGTACTCATAGTTAGAGTGACTTTTTTGTGTAGAAATTTTGGTGTGTACAGTATAGGGTGTTTCTGCCTATTACAGGTTATTCACGTTGAAGTGAGCACTTTTGCAAGCCCTGTCATTTGGAATAATAGTCAATTAATACGTTATTTTAGCCTTAGGCGTAGACTTCCGAGTGCGGTGCAATATATACATCGCTATGTTTGTTACTTACATGGCAATATTTATTTAAAAAGGTGGATAAATGGCTGAAAGGAAAAAGTAACTATGGCCTCAAAATTGCTCACTTTACTGTGAATAGCGTATAACAATTTTTTTTGTGGTGTCTGCCAGAATGTCAGAGAAATTTATAATAAGAAGTACTGTCCGAGTTTAAGGTTAATAGTGTAAGTAACCAACTATTTTATATTATATATTTGACAATAAATCGAAATAAATATAACAATCTTCCCCTTTCCTTGACAGTAATTTACGCTAGTATGCGGGTTTGCATGTTTGCATTACACAAGAACGAAGAAAATCTCCAGAAAGTCAGTAACACATGAACAGTAATTAAATTACCCAAATAGGTGAGAACGTGAATATGTAAATAAATAAAAAGTTAATAGCAGAATATTACTACGTTTATGAGTAATTAGAAATAATCAGTAATCCCGAAGGATTTTTACATAGTAGTGACTTTTTAATTATTTTCACAATTTATTGTTTGGGAGCAATATATTTGTGGAGTACAGAACAGCAACAGCTTTCCAGACATTTTTTCCCGGTGGAAATGAAACTTCCCTCCCTTTGCAGGCTATTAACGGTAAACTGAGCACTTCTGAAAGCCCTGATTAAGATTTACTTGTATGCACAACGTGTATTCTTCCGCCATATGTAAAATTAACCTAGGAATGAGCCTTATCACTTCATTCATGCATCAGTCAAATGAGATTTCAAAATTATTCTAAAAGTAAATTTTTTACAAATTTGCTAATTTTTACACTTATGTGCTTTATAAAAAAAACAAATAGGTCTAATTTGGGTATTCACAAATGTCCACATTATGCTTTTAATTCATCATTGAGTCATGGAGCTACTTTCCTTTCATCGTTACCAACTTTAATAGACGCATGCCTGTCTGTGTGCCCGTTAAAATGCATGCAGGTAGGAGCAGTTGATTTCAAAAGTGCTCAATTAACCGCGAACAGCCCATACTAGCCGTATGACCGGAGTTAGGGTCTGTCAGAGACGCAGTATATATTAAATGATATGTTAGAATAATTCTAGAACTGCGATTCAAGTTCGAATATACGTGAAATGATTCTAAATATATAAAATATAAAACTGAATAATAAAAAATAAAATAATTTTATAAAATTGCTATTATGTCCATTGTTGGGACTATATTGACATGTAACGTTTTTGTGTTGGTATGGCTGGACTGTGTCGATTGCCGACCATGAGCCAAAATAAAAATTGCACTCTCACAAAACTCGGCAAGACAAAAAAAAACGAAAAAACCTTTCACAACACCACAGATAGTAGGAAAAGCTGTTACCTTGAGAAGGATTTTTATTGAGCTTCGTGGTCGGCAATGGACACTGTCCAATCATACCAACATGAACTCACCGTTTCCATTAAACTTCAAAGATAAAGATATGTAACGTAATTGTCAAGAGAAATTGGGTGACATGAATGCGCGCGTGTATGTGTATGCTTGCAGTTTTCTGGCCATTCTCCGGTTTCGGAGGTCTGTTCGGAGGTGATGACTGCGGCGGAAACAACGACTGCCCGGCCCACCACTGCCGCCTCGACTCCGCCGTCATACACGGGTACTGCTGCGGCTGCGCCAGGCTCACCGGTGAGTGCCGCCGACGCGCATGCGCACAGCCAACACCAGAATATTTATTTATAGTATGGTTAGGGTTTGTCATAGGGAAAATGTCTACCGCTAGGTGCGCAGTGTTCCAAAGAGATCACTTTTAATCAAAATTGTAAGCTACATGAATAATAAAAAAGAAAGATTTTGCTTAGTTACGATGTTATGTTATATTTTATTTATGATTATTGCAATTATTTTGTTTTTTAAGGTAGAAAGTAGAAAAAAATTCGGTAGACATGCGACACTAGCGCTTACTTAGTGACGAAAAATGTTAGTTGTCAAACTAAAAGTATTGAGCTTCCCAACCTGAGTACAATAAATCTTAATTATAGGCTGTTCACGATAAATTGAGAACTTCTAAAAGCCCTGCTTAAGGGCACTACCTACCGACTGTCAGCTGCGAATTTTGCCTTGGTGCGTTAATTGTAAATATATGCGTTTCAAACAAAATGTATTCTTCTCGAATTTTTTTTTAAAATAAGTTACCTACAACGGAGATTATTCCATAACATGTATAGCCTGTCTGCAAGGAATTTTTAAAAATTGTGTTCTACAAAAAAGTACACACTGCTGACGTAGGCTTGTCTAGGCCCCACAGTTGTGCGCCAAATTAACTTGACATATGTAAGCCCCACTGTAAAAGACAAATTAACTTGACGTGGGCTTGTCTAGGCCCCACAGTTGTGGCGCCAAATTAACGTGACGCATGTACCGCCACTGTAAAAGACAAGGCGGCTTATACGGTCAAAGTTAATGCCCCTCCAGGCCCTGACTATTAGGTGCGTGGAGGGTAGGTTGCCGGTTTAGTAATAATGTTGGCTAAGACTGTGGTATTTGGAAGTACGAATATATATTGTCTCATATGTCTTTTCACAAATACACAATATCGGAACTTCTGAGGTGCGGTNGTGGGGGGGGGGAGGCCTCCGCTTCAGCTTCACGTGTCTGGAGATTTTCCATGCCACGTGCCTATTCGAAGGCGACAGCAAAGTGCGCTAAAGGTTGAAGGGGGTGGGGTAAGGGGGTGAGGGAAGTGAGCCAAAGGCGTGCTGTAATCCTCAAAACTGTCACGCGACACTGCTTATATATACTGAAAATATACCCTCATAGGGACCTTCTCCAGTGTGGGAACCAAGATGGTGCTCCTGGTGGACTATGAAAGAAACTTCCAAGATGGCGACCTATACTAGCACCACATAGCAGACGATATGAGAACCAATATGGCAGCAGACGAAACAATATGGCTGTCTGACGCGCCCCCTAACAACAGCTGATGTAAACAAAAGACAATTAGAAACACGATAGCGTACTTAAAAACACGATAGCGTACTTAAAAACAAGATGGCGGATTTAAAACAAGATGGCGTATTCAAAACAAGATGGTGGACTTAAAAGGTTAGTGTTAAGGTCATCCAAGACTCAAAAACAAGTTGGCGATATCAAAAGGTCATGGTTATGCAAGACTCAAAACAAGATTGCGGCTAGTCCTCTGGTTCTCGCCTAGGACCCATGTGCGCTCCGTCATACTATTTATAACTTCTAGTACCCCCATTAAAATACGTGCAAGTAGGGGCAGTAACATTTTTTATTTCAAAAGTGCTCACTTTACCGTGAACAGCCTTTATCCTCTTGTACCCACCCCAGGCCCCAGAATCTCCAGCAGTAGGGAAAAAGAATCCATGCCGAAGAAACCCGAAGTCTACGTCCCACGGTTTTAACTAAATCAATGACAAACGTAAATTTTTGCATCTGTCGGAAGGATTCGAAATTGGCTGAAAGAGGAATCTAAGCAGGAATTACAAAATGTTCATTTAACAGTGAACCAATATTTACGTATTGAAAACACCAGTAAGCCCTCCAGTAGGAACATAAATTTAAATAACCGCCAAAGTTTAAAAGAGTGAATGACTTCACCTACCACGAAACCCTCTATCTGGGAAGTTGGGAAGTTGCTAGTGACCGCAGAATATCCACTATAGATAAAAAAAAAAAATCCTCTTCCGGGCCGAAGTCATCGCAGGAAATGGGGAAGGAAAGAAGAGTGGCGAACGTAAAGAAAACAACTGCATGATTTTTACTTTGGCGCGGCTTTCTCCGTAGGTCGGCAAAGGCATGATGTGTGTGCGAGGAGTGAAAAATTAACTCATGCTCATTCATTGCACCATAAACTTATCTTTACACATATTACTTTATAACTACAGAGTGTTCGATAACTCAGTGCCCAAACTCCAGACATGGTTTATTTTGACCAATAGTAACACAAAAGCCCTATAAACTTAAATACGGAAACTTACTTTTATATAAAACTAGCGACCCGGCCCGGCTTCGCCCGGGTACAATTTAGTTTTTACAGCGATACGCTAATAAATAAATTGGGAAAATACAATTACAATATTATATGACATAATAGTAAATTAGTAAACTACTATAATATTTACATACATACTTACATACATACATACACGTCACGCCTGTCTCCCAGAGGAGTAGGCAGAGATTATGGAACTCCATTTACCACGATTCTGACATACCTACCTCCTTCGCTTTATCCACATTCATACATCTATAATATAACAATATTATACGATAGTGGTTTAGAGAATTTCTTTGTATATAACATTAATCGTTTTGCCTCCGACCGCCAGCACAAAAAGATTTCTGTTTGACGTGACACGTGAAAGGGCTATGTATAGTTGTCCGTGTGAAAAACATGCTCCAATCAAATCCACTCCAGCCACATTAAGTGTTTGACCCTGTGCCTTATGTATGGTCATACCAAAACAAACTCTTTTTGGAAATTGGACACTTTTAAAATTAAAAGGCAAATCCGAGGGGATCATTGGTATTCTAGGTAATAAAACAGTTTCTCCAGTACCGCAGCCAGTTAGAATATTACCTTCAATAAGATAACTTTTTAAACTTTTTATTTGTAATTGAGTCCCGTTGCATAATTTCGGTGGATTTATATTTCGCAATAAAATTATGGGAGCTCCAACTTTTAAAATCAGTTTGTGTGGTGGCATGCCTGGAGGATTCAATTAATTAAGAAATTCTGTGGGATAGTGCACAACTTCTTCACTGTAGAGTACTGTATCTACTGAGTAATAGACTTGTGTTAGCACATTGAATTTTGTGAGCACTAATTAATTAGTTTTTTGACTTGTTCATTAGTAGGCGTTAATATTGCTCTTTCTTTGAACCACAATAGTGTCTTTTTTGAAAGGTAGTGTATTTCAGGGTATACGTTGTCTATCAGATGTTGGTGGTTGGTGACCAAAACACATATATCACTATTGAGAGACATTTTTCCACAATCCATTGGAAGCTCTCCATTTACGACTTTCAGTAGCATGTCAGAAAACATGCTGTTATCTTCTGAAGGCATAAGTACTCTCATGTTTGTTTTGAGTAATAGTTTTGTTATGTTGGGCCAAAGACGCCATCTTTTTAATGATGCATTGACTTCATCAGCCACGCCCCGCGCCGCCATCCCCACCCGCGTATAGGTCCGTGCGCGCGTGTCTCGATTATTGCAATTACTTTTTCACAAAACTTTTCATAACTTTTAAAGTATTGGCAATAATTGTATACTGCAAAGGACACGTTTATCTACATTAAACAGTTTTAATTATGAATTAATTTATTTTGATAAAGATTTAGTTCTTTGTGGTCAGAAATGACAGTGAATTTTACGTTTGTTTCTACTGTGTAATTTAAATTGTAAATAAACTCATTAGTACTTATATATTTAATATAAATATATGCTACCACTAACTTTTGTAGATAATTTAATTTTACACGATTATTTCTTAAATGATTTTGTTATATCTCTAAAAGATTAGGCAGCGTATTACATGAGAGCGCGCTGGCTGCAAACTTTTTTTCCCGACTTGATTTACTAATACCGTTAATACTCAACTCCTATAAGTGCTAGGGCAATTTTTAATACACACAAACCTTCCTCGATAAATGCAGACCATAACAGTAACAACCGCATCGAAACCCGTTCAGTGGTTCTCGAGATTAGCGCAGTCATACAGACAGACGCGCGCCAGGGACTTCCTTTTATACTATGTATGGATAATTGTGTTCAAAGTTGAGGCATACAACGCCTGGAGAGGAAGGCGGTGCGATTATGAGTGTAGGATAAGTTGCCTACGACGTATGCAACTTGTCCTACAAGTAAGATCGTACCGCCTTAATCTTAAGGTAGTGTACACCACAACTGTGAATACAATATTTGATATAATAATACGTTTCCGGATATAAGTGTACAGGGCTTTTGTGTAACTATTGGTCCAAAGAAATTATGTCTGAAGTTTGTGCACTGAGTTTCCGAACACCATGTATCGCGTCCTAACATTAGGCATACTGAAGTCGACATGCACGTAATATGTAAAGCCCCGAACATTTCGAAAATTGATTTGCTAGTAGGTTATACCTCACAGCCCACTATGTACTCGAGTCACCATCGTTTTGTCTATTGACTGCTGCCATACATAGTGCGAAGATTAGTGTGAAGCTTTTGTACACAATTGTTCATAACTAGGTCGCACTCTTACTTTCTGCATGCTACTGGCTCACAGTTACACTGAGCATATCTAAGTACTGAGCTCCAGTCTTAAAAGCAGAACAAAACAATAAGTGCAGGAAGTCTACTCTGCCACAGAAATAATTCGCGAAATACTCGGCGCTCTAGTAATATGGAGTGAATACGGAAATACCGCAGTGAAATCTTGCCGACTCTGCAGCTAACTTGGGAATTCAAGTCATATAAGCTGTTAAACCGCAGAGCTCGGCCTGATTACGTCACACAAACCGTTCCAAACAACAACCTTTAGCACAGTATAGCAATGTAGTATATTTACCTATATGAAGTGGTACGAATCCGAATACTTGGAGTTAGGAAGAATAAGTGGGGCAAGTTATTTAGTGACTGCATTTTTAAAATAATTATGTGGGGAAAAGGCGCAATACCTTGCTCGCAGTTAATGTCTTGAGTTACATTTGAAGGTTTAACTCATAGTGCTATAACAATTTCGTCTGATTTGCTAAACCAGATGTAAGACATGAGCGTGCATACATGCATAGGTATTTACTACATTCGTGCATGCATACATGCTTACATACACGCATGTATGCATGCTCACGTGCTTACATACATCTATACATATTTATAGGCTATTCACGGTAAAGTGAGAACTTGTTGAAACCCTCTCATTTAGGATAATAGTCTATAAATATATTTTATTTTAGCCTTATATATTAACTTTTGAGTCCGGTGAAATATCAACTCTGTGTTTATTACTTACATGACAATATTTATTTTAAAAATTGGTGGAAGGCTCACTTATACCGTGAACAATCTATACATACATCACAAATACACAGATACATAGTACCTACATACGTATATTCATACAACTTGATGTATTTAGGCCCCACAGTTGTGCGCCAAATTAACTTGACGCTATACCGCCACTGTGGAAGACAGTGTGGCTTATAGTGTCGTGGTTAATGCCCCCAGGCACAGACTATAATGTGCTTGGAGGTTGAGGGTATTGTAATAATGAAGCCTTTTACTGTTTCATTTGTTAAGGACGAATATATTGTCTGGAGTTTACACAAGTACTACATACATCAGCCCTTCCGAGGTGTGGTACCTAATTTGACTACTCGTATTCACTGGGCGACTTCGTGGTTGAGTGGGGCTTCTCTGGGCGACGATTTTTATACTTAACTCAGCGGTGAGTGCTGTCAGCTGTGGTGGGTGATCTCCGGCGATGGGCGGCCTTTGGCCAAAGCCTGCGGGTGCTGCTGTCTCACTGGACTGCTGTTCTACTGACGTACTGACGTGGCCAGGGGTCCGAACCCCTGACCTAACTCTCTGCTCGGCGGTATTCGACTCACTGCTCTCCCGGACTGACCTCTCTGCGCGTTACTCATCGACTGTCTCCTACTCTGGGCGGTAGTAATCAACTGATACTCTCGAAACGGGGTTTTTATGCTTGCCATCCTTCAGTCTTAATTGTCGGCAGTGGCGCCTTGTGGGTGGGGGGAGGAGGTGAGGGGGTGGAGTGGTAGAACGCAGAACAATGCCTTTCCAAACACGTGTCCTGGTTTCTGAAGGTTTGGCCGGCCGGGGGGTAGTACCTCGCCCCTAGTTTACTATCGTCAGCTACTTCTTCGGGGCTTTTCCACCTTGTCCTGTGGTTAGCTAAGGGAGGGAGGGGGGGTGTTTTCTCGNGGTTATGCTCGGGGGGGGGGGTTGTGGGCCAGCGTCGCTCTAAAATTCCTAAACCGTCACACGACAACATATCGTGTATGATATATGTATATCTGCTTTACAGTTATTACTTTCTGCTTTACACTCACTGCATGTCCTTCCGCCATATGCAAAAATGAACATTGTCGTGGATCCAAGGACTGGTATTCAAGCGACGTTTAAAATTCAAGTGACTCTGTGAAATTGTTAGAAACGTAATAAGGTTTCCACTAAAACAATTCTTATTAAAATTTCGTTTAAAAAATATTAAAAAACTCAGTATCTGACAATATTGACCATTAAACTTTTAATTAAAATACAGAAATATTTTCCGTGATTTTACTGTCAGAATTACTATAGGTGTTCAATTTGATGTTTGCATAAAATTATAAGCAGTTTCTGTTTGGCTCTCACCTTGTAGATAGTGCTTGAACTGTCTGAAGGAGCCTTCAGTGATAGCCTTTGCTTAAGTTTATTTTACAAGAAAACTTTATCATTATTCTACACTGCTGGGTGTTAAAACAGCAACACCTAGAAGGACACGCCTGGAGGATCACACATTGAGGTAATTCGTAAAGCAGTGTAGGACAATGACGTGATAAGTTATTCAGCCGAGTGGCGCAGCACATGCACCAATGGTGGCACTGATTAGCTATATATAAGGGGAGGTCGGGGAGCTGCTGAGAAGTAGTTACACTGTGCTTCCCCACCGTTCGAGTGTACAGACTAAGTGTACCGCGTGCGTCGAAGAACACGACAACCATATGAACAGGTTTCCACCTTTGACCGCGAGATAATCGTGGAATATCGGGATTGTAGATTATCCTACCGCGAAATTGGTTCTCGCGTTGGAAGAAATGCAATCACGATGAAGCGGATATAGGATCAGTGAGTCGAGGAGGGACGGGTTGAGCGACGCGTAGGAAACCAATGGCTTCGTCGTACCCATGAGCGCAAGGACAGATATCTGGTGCGCATAGTGATTACGAACACACAGCTACATCAAACACCCTCGCTCAGGAGTTCAAGCATGTGGCACATCAGTCTTTATCCGCATGCACGTTTCGTCGTCATCTACAGTATCAGGGCATCTTGCCCAGGCGCCCATTACTGCGGCAGCCACTGACTGCTCATCACAGGCGCCTGCGCCTGCGATGGTGCGTAGAATGTCGGGCCTGGAGAGATGAATTGCATGCCATCGTCTTCTCCGGCGAATCCCGCTCCTTCTTGCAGCACCACGATGTTCGCACCTGTGTATGGCGGCACCGTGATGCACGCATGGCCGAGTCCTGCATTGTGCGCCGTCATACCGGGCCAGGACCTGGAGTTACGGTTTTGGGTGCCATCGGATGTCAGTCCCGCTCACGCCTAGTCCGCATCGCTGGTACACTGACCAGCAATCGTTACATCACTGAAGTGTTGGAGCCTGTTGTTGTCCCCTGTCTTTAGTGCCAACCTGGAGCATTGTACCAACAGAACAATGGGCAACCGCATGTGGAACATATCGTTCGTCGGATCCTGATGATCACTGTCACACTGTTTCCTTGGCCTGCGCGTTCACCGGATCTCTTGCCCATTTAAAACGTGTGGTCCATGGTCGAACGACGACTTGCCTACCACATGACACCCGCGCCCACAACGGATGAACTTCGGACACGCACCGATACAGCATGGGCGTAGATACCCCAGATGGACATCCGAAGTCTCTTCCTCTCAATGCCGTGTCGTGTAGCAGCGGATATTACCTACCGTGATAGGGCGCCGCAGTACTGATTTCTTCATGTTCTTAACTTCTTATCGAAGTGCAAGAGTGATCATGTCACCTGTGTATGACGGGTATTCTGTCCAATAAATCTGATTGTGATAGGTCACGCGCTTCTTGGTGTTGCAATTGTAATGATAAGCAGTGCATATTTCTGCCAAACGCCACTCAACTTGAAGGAAATAAATGTAATGCCAGTTCCCTCAAGTAAAAAATAATTAAATTAATTCCATAATTTTGACTAATTCAATGTCAAATTGCAATTTTCCTGTTTTGAAATATAAAGACAATAAAAACACAGAAATGGAACAATTTACGTGGAACTAGTTACTTCGACTTATTACGTAATTACACAAAAATAGCTTTTTGCATTCTTTATAAATATGATGGGATTTTTCATACAACTATCTGTGGATAATCCTGTTTCCCTTTTCTTTTTTAATTTCCCACGTGGGAATCGTGACGGACGATGCCGCTGGTCGGCGAAATTTCTTGGAGATCTCCTGTTTCCCCCGCCTTTGCAATCCGGCGCCGCTCCTTATTCACCTCGCTTCACCCTCGTCGGTTCTCAAGACCCAGATTTTAACAGCCGCCCAAATATCTACGCCCTACTTTTTTTTGTTTGTTAAGGCCGTGTCTTTCAATTTCCCTTCCTTTTTATTTATAAATGGTTTGGTTTGGTTTGTTTTGCTATTTTGTCCCAAAAGCAGTGAAGTTGTGATTTTGACTTGTGGAAATGCAAAAAAAAAAACTACTGAAGTATTATTTTATTATTTGAGGCACTTGACACCACGCGTAAAAAAAACTGTATAATGTGCGGTATAGTATAATGATTTTATTTTGTCTTCCAGTAGCTTTAAGTCTTGTGTTTGTTCGCAGATCGCGTTCCGATAAACTGTCCCCCGACACTGCAGTGCCCGCTGTCACCCCAGCCTCTCTGCTCCGACTACGACTACATGATGGACTGCTGCTGCTGATCGGCGGGCGTGTCGAATACAGTGCTACCTCTTTTGTAACTGGTTCACGGTTACGTGAACCCTTTTAAAAGCCTCGTTTTGTTTCTTTGTCTCTTCTTTTTTGCCCGTAGCATGTCGTTCTGACACACGAAAAACAAAAATTGTCACAGACTCACGGATAATGACTAATGGTACGATCGCGTCGATCAGTAGATCACGTGACATTGTTAAACAATTGAATATGAATACGAATACAATTTCGTAAATTCACGCTACAAAAAGAAGCCAAATTAAAAGTACGTAAATTCACTTTCTATAAAACGTTGGGCAAAAAATAATTTTCATAACACATTGCCAACGTTAATGTAGTACATGCATATGTACGACTGTAAGTGCTTCCGTTAAATTATACGACGGATTTTTTTTTCAAATGTTGGTTTCAAAAGTGTTCGACTAGCCGTGAAACAACTCTTAGCATAACGTTGTGTTCGACAGCTTCATTGGATACTCCACATGTTTATTGTTAAATGACTGTATGCATCGTTAGAAAACACTTCGTCCTACATTTTATTCGAAATTTAGAATTTTTTAACAATAAACAAACTGTAAATAATGTACTTAGTTATGTTTGACAGTTATAAATAAGTACGAATCCATATTTATAATACGTGATACGGCACTGGATAACGAGTTATTCAAAAAATGTAAAAAAATTACGTAACAATAAGATTATTTTTCTTTAAAGCTAAGTGAATATCCTCTGACTTGTGTGAATTTACAATAAATTTGTAAGGTAATTTCTTCTCATATGTAAATATTATCCTCTCATTATATGCAAAGGAATCTTCTTTGAAATTTTCTTATAAAGTGAAATTAGTTATCTCGATTATTGGTTATACAGATTTGCCAAATTCGTCAAGGAGAAATCAATTTATTGATTTTGTGAGACTCGTTCATACTTTATTTTAAATACTGCAGTTCCGAAACGGAAGATTTAATCGTAAGCAAAGGTATTATTACATAGAGGGCGTTTCCATTTATGTGAGAAATAGCTGAGGTGGATATACATAGTATACTTACAAACAATACCTATGATTAATAATAATTAGGACAATTATTGTCATATGGTAGTTCGTTTCTTTGTAACAGGACTTACTGTTATAACTATTTTCGTGTATCTGCGTCCCATTCTACGTAACTGCAGTGATACAACTCACTACAAGAAGTGCTTAAAATGTCCACCTTGAGTCTCTGTGAACGCCTGCACACTTTACATCACTGGCTGTCTGGCGCACTGAGGTTTAAGCCCATACACTGAGGTTCAAGCCCATACAGCACTTGGCATTCGATGTTAAGTTGTGTATCAGTGGTTGAAATGGGAGAATCAACACACACTTCATGTTAATATCTAACTACACACCGTGCCAAAAAAAAAAGCTATGTTTTCACTGCCAACAGTTAACCTTTAATCATATAACACGTAAAAAGTTAATTGTAGGATAGATATATTTTCTTAAAGATTTTTTGTGCTCTCTCTGTTAAATCTCGCATGATTGGAAACATATTCACGCCTATTTCTTCAGAATAATTCGTTTATTTGAATTATCCATACTCCCAAATAAAAGTGCAGTGTAGCTTTACCTAGAAGTCTACTCTTATTTTATATTCCAATAATTCAAATGTTTATATTAACAAAGGGCATCTAATAAATTCTGGTCTTAATATTCGTTTCAGACTGTCGGCCATACGTATTGTTAAATGCCAATGGTTCTGTTCCATTTAGTACTCTTTCCTAAAGAAGCTTCGTTAATTTAGTTAACTAGACTGTTTTGGTAATTTCATATGAACATATTTGAAAACAGTTATGGAATGCCATTTTTGACAGCAGAAACTAAATCAATGTTTTGAACGTATAGAGTTCAGAGTTCGCGGAAATACTTTGGAAGCTTCATAAAATATTTAATAACTAGAAATAGTTTCACTAAATTCTTTTAAAAGACGCGGTACAGAAAAAATTGAATGTTTGAATACAGCGAATTTTACGTAAAATTCGAAAGTTCAGAAGGCTTAAATTGCGAATATTTTCTTAGTGCTGTAAATCCAGTGAATCTTTTAAATGAAGAGACAAATTTCTGCCTCACATTGGTACAAAAAGTATATTTATAATTTTTACAGCTGCTTTCGTATTTTACGTGTGCATTGCTGAATACCTGTGATTATTTACTAAAAATTAAATGTTGCTACCGCAAGTTTTTTTAGGAGAACATAAAACAAATTTGGCATTTTTCTTTAGAAAAGTTTTTTCTCTGCTGTATCACATTTCTTATCCTTAAAAAAAATTGAAAGACGTATCATTTAATGCCTTAAATGACTTATTTCCAAAAAATATCCTTGCACTTACTGTAAGGAAAGAGCCTAACTGACATCACAAGTTAGGCATAGAAGGGAAAGTGCTTGCTCTCATATATACAGATTGTCCCTGAAGTCCCTTTACACTACTTTTAAGACATGGGGAGCCGATTTTTGTGACATTCTGTTTAGGAATGACACACAAAGTTATGCGCCAGTGTCAAACAATTCTGAGGACATAGTGATCGATAACTATAATGCAGATCTTTTAATATTTAAGATGATTTTAACACTGCAAAATGTTAGTTAATGAAGATGTTTACATAAATAGTATACATATAAGCACGAGGACAAAACTAACAGTCTAAAAAGAAATATTACTTAATTTATTTATTTTTATCATGAATATGTTACAATACCAAAAAATCTGAATGTAATATCAGGTAGACTTTTATTGTCACTGAGTGTTCTCTGTCTTGAAATTTCTTCTTACCGGGCACAGTCTGCCCAAACTAGTGACAGTCATGGGGGATATTTATTTCAGCTGAAGAGGGAACGTTGATCAGTCAAGGAGGGAATGTTGGTAATAACGGTGCTGGGGGAAAGATTGGACTAGACTGTCCCCCGCAGCTGCTTCACACAATTATGTTCTCATTCGTTAAATTTTTTGGGTCTGCAAACTTAGAAAATAATGACGAAATCCCCTCTGATTGCCATGGGCTCCGAACAACACACTAAGTGCTTGCTTACATTCCTGATCACATAAGTTATCACCGAGAGTAATCATTTCCAGTCCTCGATACAAACCTCACGCATGGAGAAGGGCGAGTGAAGAGATTTGGGCGGCTCTTAACAGCGAGGTCTTGATAGCCTATGAACATGGAGAAGGGGAAATAGTGACATCGGCCTCATCCAAGGGGCCCGAACTCGCCCATGAATATTAGAATATTGAGATTACCCTTGACAAAAATTATATTCCTTCCATTTTGTGGATTTGTGGAATTGAAATAGCCACATTGACTAAAGCGTGAATTTGTTTTCTCAAAATCACCCAATTACAATTCTTGCTACTTTACGCATAACCAAATTACATTTGTACTGTACACCTAATCTCAAGTTTTGCACTCGATAAAACTGATTTTCAAATCACGTTCTTTCCCCGGATATACGTCAATCATGCCTGTAATTACCCTTGTAATTATAAATTTATGGCATCAGTAAGGTAACTAATAATTGGAATGCTGAACGTAATAAATAGGTTATCTCAGGTGTGTGTAGCAGACAACCCTTTCATGACCGTTCAAAGTAATTTAAAATCTATTCTTGTACTAACATCGCAGAAAACTGCTGGCGTGTACTCGGCGAATACCTCAAGGATATATACAGTTTATTTGTTGTTTAGTAACAATCTCCAGTCGTATTACGTACCGCGCCTTTAGAAAGGAGGACATAGAGGGTGATTGGAGGAGGAGGACCGGGGGATTGCGACAATGGCAGCTCGACAAAAGACAAGCGCGTGTGTTCTCCGGGTGACGTGGAGGCAATCTCCGGCACCGGCGAACAATGAGAGTGACGCCACACTGCGGCGATAGTAACGGTGGGCTAGCGAGCCTTCGAGCACGATCGAGAATAGCTTCATCTCGGCACGTTATTGCATCCTTTTACAGGCCGTCCTGATTCTGCAGCTGCGGGCCCGGGCTCCAGCGGTCTCTTCGCGGTCGACGTACTCCGAGGGGAATTCCGTTTGGTTATTTTGTTTGCGCACCACCTGGAGGCCACGGTAAAGCTGGGATTAAAATTTAAAAAATATGCGTTTAGAATTATGCAGTAAGTGGTGATCTGGCATACGGAAACACGTCTTCTGTATTCGCAACTTCCAAATAATGTTTTAATTCTTAATTTCAGCCAACGGAAACATGCGACGAGTCTGTCTTGTTTGCGTTTGTTCCTAACGAAAACTGACATTTTCTATCAGAGAAGTTTGTTTTTTTGAACAAATAAAATTGTAAACATGTGCACACACATGCCTTTTAATATTTATTGTATACTTACACTACTGTAAATAACAGTTCCCCGCCAACAACACCGACTTCTGTGTTCTGATTGGTCGTCGCCTCATAAGTTTCACTTACGATATAAAATATAGTTATTTCTTTTAACGCTTAAGGAAATCCCAACAACGCACACGACTTACTAAGTACTATTGGAAACCAATACATAAGATAACACACTTTTATTTCTCCTGCACACGTCTTAATGCATAATTTAACGTTTAATTTTTATATTGCAAACCCAGTTTAATGGCCCGTCTACAACTGAGCCCGTGTTCAAATTGAATATTTCGTTATTTAGTAATTTTCGATTTGGTAGGTCTCAATTCGAACGCTGTCGAGTCACTTGTTTGTCAACATTAATAAAGTATAGCAATTTTGCCGAAAAATGTATTAAAGGAAATGCAAAGGTTAAAAATTAATTAGTTTGTTTTATATCATTCTTGAACGACCAGGATGTTTGTCTATTTAAAATTATGAGTCCAGCAATAATATTTCACAATAGTATGAGACAAAGCACAGTTATTTATTCCAAATTAAGTTAATTACGCATTTTCATATATATTTCACAGGTTAACCTAATATGCAGCCTCCATACGGAAATTAATATGGTGGCGATTTGGTATTTTCGATTATTCGTAAAGGTTCGCCTATATGCATAAAATGAAACGCGAAATTACAAAACACAAAATCAGTTTTGTATACAAAATCGGGTAATGTAAAACAAATTCTGCCAATTCGAACACGCCCTGTGAGCGAACTCAGTCTGTACCCCAGGAGAAAGATGCTCTGATTGGTGCACGTGATACTCTGACGTCGTGAGGCACATATCCAAACGAGGGTTCCATACAGCTCTTACACAGATACATAAACACACGTCCGAATACAACGATATTAGAAAGTATCTGTAATCTTAACAGGAGTGGGAAATTTTCGAATATTTTCCCGAGCAGGTCGGACAACAAGCTTGTCCGTTTGTCTGGCATTTCGTGACCAACCACCGTCTGACAAGCTCTGGAAGAGTCAGCAGTTATTAACGATACCTTTGGAAAAATAAAGCCGCATGATAAGAGGTAAATTGTTTTCTCAAAGAGTCAGCCAAGTAAGTGACAACATTGACAGTGACAGTGCCGTAATTTACGAGATGGTGTTAATAAGAAGTACAAGATTTTATAACTTCTTCAAGAAATAAATTCAGGGTTATTTGAACACGTTGTGTGTTGTGGACAATTTTCGACAGAAACAAACAGCTAGCGTTCCTGAAGAGTATATATCATTAAGTGTTAGTTTCCGAAATATCTTATTAATTTAGCTCAGCTTGCAATTTCCCGTGCACATCNAATTAAGTGCCCAAGCCAGTCCACGAATTATATGCTGTTCGTGGACTGGTTCCTGAGCACAGGAATATTTTTCCTATCCCTAGTCATTACAGCTGTGCCTTTCGTTTCTTTACAGCTCCGTTGATTTACATCGCAGAGTTTTAACGAGGTCCTGCACGAACTCTGGCGATACGCCGGTTTGTTTAAAAACTTCAACCGGTTACCAGCACGAGCTCTGCGCGCCAGAGGAGAACCTCGCAACGGCCGAGGAATGTAACTGTTCTCCAACGCCAGGAACTCTATGACCTACGAACTCATCTCCTCGACGATGTCTCGTAGAAATGCTATTCTGATGTAAGCCAGGCTTGCGGCTCTCCACACGTATCGATTCCCAAGACCTCGTTGTTAGGGCTCGGCTTCGCCGACTGTACAGAAATTCGTTTTCGTGTCATTTCAGTTTCGGCGTTATTATTGAAAATGTTTGATTAATTTACTATTTAAGTTGCTAATTGTTTAATATGTTTGTATCTAGTTTTCGCTGTGTGTTATTTTCTGCTTACAAAAAGGCAGGAACATTACTGATAAAATACAAGTATGTTCTCGACATTTTACAACAAGCAAATAACACACAATTAAAATTACGCACAAAAATATTAAACAACTCGTTGCATGTAAATTTTCTATAATCGCAAATTGTCAGTAATTACTATGAATCCGACATTGTGACGCGAAAACGAAGAATTTCTGCAAAAAGGGTGAAGCCAAGTCTTTAAGAGCAGCCCAAATCTCTCAACTCAACTCAACTCAACTGTGCGCGCGTCTTTGCGTTATTTTCCTACCCAAGTAATACTACTCGCTATCTTTAGTTGTTTGTTTCACGAATGAACTCTACTGAAAAGCTCTACTTAAGGGCGCCGCCTACCTGTCGCTTGAATTTCCTTGCAGAGGTTCGAAATCCGCGTATTTTTTTATCAAACCACTTAACGTGTTCCCTTTATACCGATATACGAAAAGAAAGACGAGGTACGAATACCTCTCTAAAAACGTCACGCACATTAGAAATACTATTCCCGAGCCCTCAATCACAGCTAAAAACGACTTTTTCACACTACTGTATTTCAAAATATACTGGTCTGAAAAATGTCAAACTATTATAGGACCTGCACTGAATATGGTCACCGCTTAAAGTCCCATAGGTACACGCTGCACGACGAGAACACTCCGCGCTAGTTCAGAGCCTTGCGCTTAGGAGCGATGTGGGACTTGATGCGCGTGGCTTTTTCGCCCTTATCGCTCCGCGCTTCTAAGGCTCTACCCTCCAGGTAGACGGGGACCTTAACGCCTTGCTACAATTGAAATAACCATAACTACAGTATATCCTCAAGACTCGTTGCTACAATCGACACTATAAAGCCGAAGGTGTTTTTTGTACAATAAAATTGTATTTCAAAACAAAATTTGTAATGAAGATTTTGATTTAACTTGGTTAATCCGTTACATATATAATCATACCCTATACATATTTTTATTTAATAATCACTTACTACTACCGTACATTTTCTTGACTTGTTTATTTTTCTGTCAGTGAAAAGAAAATTGAAAGGAGTGCTGTTGTAAAATTTCCTAAAATTTTGCGGCACAGTATTTTACAGATGTTACCTAATTTCATATACTTTGATATTTTTCCGTAACTAATTGTGTCATTATGTGAGGAAAGTTTTGGCCAGTGTTGATTTAGTCCAATTTTAGGGCAGTTGTGTTATATCAGAAATTATATTTCAGTCATGTATTCATGTATTGGGAGTTGTACAGAGTTAACTTCGCTGCCAAGCTTGGCAGGAAGCTGGTTGCTTGCTATAGACTGCTCAGCTTGCAACAGGATGTTAGCTGCTATGCTCGCATTCCTGAAGGCGTGGGACGCCTTTCGCTGTACCTTGTCCGCGCTACTTGCCAGAAGTGCAACACACATAAATCTTTCTGTAGAACACTTGTGTATAGTTGTGGACGGTTTGCAGTACCCCCAGTGCTCTCTAGGAACAGCTTCTGAACTAAATTTTGTCACCTTTGTGCCCATGCGCAGCGCTCAATTTTGTATTCTTCCGCCGCCGCCAACAGTTTTTTTGACTGACTTTCTGCACAGACGCGGTCGCGGCATGACGTGTTCGCCGTGTGCTCTCGCGTTCAGGGAGGCTGCTGCAGTAGGATGATTCCCCTGCAGCAGTTTATTTAGTTTTAGAAGTGTCATGTAGAATAGTGCAGAGATAGTAGTAATAATGTAAGAAATTTAATTTTTGTGATTTATCTTTACTTATCCTACGCAGTTTCATCCCTTCCCTCCGAGATTGATGAGTACAGCATTAATCTTTCGCTGGTAGTACGAGCCATGTTTTATTGAGTCTGGAACAATCAATTAATTTTCCGGATTTTATTTTTTCGTGTGTTCTAGAGGGTTCAAATTTTGGACGAGTACTAATCGAAGTTTTGGATGAACTTTCACACGAACTTTTATATCATGTTTTGGACAAAGTTGTATTCCAAGTTGCATTTGAAGTTTTACTCGAAGTATTATTTCAACTATTCATCTTGTTGGTATTCCGCCAAATTCGGACTATTCTCCAGCTTCTTGTGTTCGCCTGGAGAAGTATCATGGAACATTTTTTGTAATTCTTGTTTTCATCTGGATCATGTTACCACGTCACTACGTAACTACGTCATAATTGCTTGAACACATTTCTTATAACGTTTGTGACGTAAAACATGATTAAAATATTTGTCATGTATAAATTATAAAAATTGAAACATTTCCCAACTAAAAGAAAATGTGTATTGATAATTAAAGTTAGAATGCATGAATGCAAGCCAAGTGAATGTCTATTATCGTGGATATACTTTCACGACACTGATTTTGACTCGTCCAGTACCAGAAGTGGATTGTGATTGTCTAAGAATAGTTTATCACACGTGAGAGTTGAAAGTTCGCCAACTTGCTAAACGTGCATTTGACAGTTATTATGTGTATTGTTAAGTTTGATTGTAGCAAATACCGTTGTATAGAAGGTGTCGATATCTTACTCTTAATGTGCATATAACAAATTATAGTCTCTACAAGTTTCAACCGCCACTAAATTAAATATTACGTTTTTAATAATACGTTACGGCATAAAACTTTTTTCTATTTTTCACTGCCAATACTACTGTGGACATGAAAGTTAGTTTAGAATTGCAGCATCAAGAACATAACTAATTCGTTTCGGAGTCGAAGAGTCGAGCGATTTGGGCGGCTCTTAACATCCGGGTCTGCGCTGAAAATCTCATAGAGGCGCTTTATCGACGACAAGACAAGACTGCACGCCAGTTCAGTACTTTGCGCGTAGGGGCGATGAGAGAGTTGATGCGCATGTTTCGGTCGCCCTTAGCGCTCCCACGCTTTTAGGCCTCAGACGTGCAAAACTCCTTCAACCAAGCGGCCACTTTAAGGCACTGTCATACTGTCGAAATTTTCCGTGAAACTGCATCCAATAAATTTGCTCAAATAATGTTGAGTTGAGACATTTGGGCGGCTCTTAATAGCGAGGTCTTGAGAACCGACGAGTGTGAAGCGAGGCGAATATTGAGCAGCGCCGGAATGCAAAGGGCGGGGGAAAAGGGAAATCATCGAGAAAACTCGCCGACCAGTGGCATCGTCCGGCACGATACCAACGTACGAAAATCCGGGAGCGACCCCGCCGGGAATTGAACCCGGTTCGCCTTGGTGGAAGACGAGAACGCTAGCTGCTGCGCCACCGCGGCCCCTCATATTATTAGGAGTTGTATTCGTTGTTAGGAGTTGCTGTGTCCGATGACTTAAGCGTTTTTACTCGTAACAATGAGAAATGGAAACAAGATCTATCCGACAGCCTTGCTTAAGATGTTACATTTTTTTCGTTGTGATCTATTTTGCTTGGAGCAGATCTACATGTGTCTGAGACGTTAGTAAAAATTTAACATACGAATGGTAGAACTCTGCGGGGCTAGGGCAAACACTGAAATAACGATGTGCAAAAACAGCACCTGACGGCATACTTGAAGGCAGAAACTTAATTTTTCTCTTGTTAAAGTACCACTAAATTCAAGAAGTTTCACATTTGTTCCGACCAGCAAATAACGAAAATATTCTACAGCTTTTCTTTGCGAGTACGTAAGCGATTTTTAACCCTACAGTGTATTTCTTTGAAATATTTTGAATATATATTCTATAAAACGTACATACATTGACTGCTATTTTTATTTGCTGTTTTAGCTCTTAGGTTTTTCTGTGTTTTTTTCCCCACTCACATTATGATATAATGTCATGTAAAACCCTGCGATGAGATGGGTTATCGCAACAATTTTAACACTTTAAAGGTTTAAAAATATTTTTGGAAGTTAATTTATGGTAAAAACATTAATAATCTGTGTCTAGACGGTTTCGGTTTCTTTTAAAAACCCTGCTTAATTTATTATTTAATCCGATACGTATCCTTCCGCAGCGTGCAAAAATTAGAATCATTATGGACCTAATAATTCANTTAATTTATTATTTAATCCGATACGTATCCTTCCGCAGCGTGCAAAAATTAGAATCATTATGGACCTAATAATTCATGACCACGCTTCAACCTGGTGAGTGTGAAATTGTTAGAAACAGGATTATATTACTGTTAGGCGTACATCACTTCTTGCTGAAGTATGAAACCTACCAGTCATTTAAACAGTATAATAATAAAATACCAAAACACGTATTCTTTTTCTAGCATTAGTGTAAACACTCTATAGTCAATTTGGCTTTCAGGTTATAGCCATGNTTCTTTTTCTAGCATTAGTGTAAACACCCTATAGTCAATTTGGCTTTCAGGTTATAGCCATATCGCTGACGCAGACATTTCGTAAGACAAAACAAAACATCCATCCTCAGAGTGAAGTAGTAGCAGTACAGGCTGTCTATGGTTAATTGAGCACTTTTCGAATGAACCTTTGAAAAATGTAACTGCCCCTACCAGCATATACTTTAGCGGGCACACTGGCTGGCAAGCGCCCAGTAAAGTTGGTACCGACGGAGGGAGAGTAGATCGATGTTTTAACATTACATTAAAATTGATAGGTAAACATTTGTGGATACGGAAATCATGACTTTTTTCTTTCTCTGTTTTTTAATGCACAAGTGTAAGAATTAGCAGATTTGTAAAATATATGCTTTTCTAATAGTTTCACAGTTTCTGTTGTATGGCGCACGAATTAAGTTCTCAGGTAAGTGGCAATGTTAATTTTACATAAGGCGTAAAAATACACTATGCGCATGTAAGTAGATCTTTAGTAGGGCTTTCAAAAGTGCTCGGTTTACCGTTAACAACCTATAGTTACTGTTACCTGCTAACAGGGCCCTATTTCTCAAAACTACAAGTTTACAAGTCCACTAGTTAGAAGTTAAAAAGCCTATTTTTACAAGTTCTAATATTTTTCGTTTCTCAAAGCCCCACTTGTAACTAGTAAAATAACCTCTACTAGTCAGCCTGTTTGTTTACATGTGTATACCCAAATAAATAAAAACATTTTAAAGTAATGCTTGCATAAAAGAAGTCATGAACAATTACCTAGTCGTTAATATGGCGTATATAAAACACAAAGTCACTGTTTTAAGCACGATCAGAAATTCAAAAGACATTTTATTCGGCAAGTTTTCCGGTAGACTGACGAAATGTGACAAAGTTGCGGAATGGAAGGAAATATCCAATACGTACCAAGCTTTGGGCCTTGTACCTGTAAATAATGACTATGGGTATGTGAGAGATACATTTTGGCCAAACTTAAAGAAAACAACTGTGGTTAGTTGATTTATATAATTCATTCCATAACATGTTTTGTATTAGAGCTGTAGCAAAAAATATTTCAAACCTATTCGGAAAGATTGTGCAAGTGTGATTAGTACCTAATCTTGAATCAACTGTATGCAGTCTCTTGCACCTTCTTCTGTTAATCATTAACGAATGTAGACTAAAGCTGTCTGAATGTTTCTCTTCTGGATGTCACATATATAAGTGGATAGGGCAGTTAGACAGATATAATATTTACATGAATGGCTAATACCTGTAAAAAGGCAACGTTATAAATGGGCTTTTAAGCTGCAATATAATGTATATTTTTTGTAAACCTCCCTATTTAACTGCTAAAGATCTGCAATATTACTTTTTTTTAAGCAAAAGTTCACAAGACAAAGAAAACTGGTACTGGAGGTGGCAAAAATAGCACATTAAGTGANTTAATTTATTATTTAATCCGATACGTATCCTTCCGCAGCGTGCAAAAATTAGAATCATTATGGACCTAATAATTCACGACCACGCTTCAACCTGGTGAGTGTGAAATTGTTAGAAACAGGATTATGTTACTGTTAGGCGTACATCACTTCTTGCTGAAGTATGAAACCTACCAGTCACTTAAACAGTATAATAATAAAATACCAAAACACGTATTCTTTTTCTAGCATTAGTGTAAACACCCTATAGTCAATTTGGCTTTCAGGTTATAGCCATATCGCTGACGCAGACATTTCGTAAGACAAAACAAAACATCCATCCTCAGAGTGAAGTAGTAGCAGTACAGGCTGTCTATGGTTAATTGAGCACTTTTCGAATGAACCTTTGAAAAATGTAACTGCCCCTACCAGCATATACTTTAGCGGGCACACTGGCTGGCAAGCGCCCAGTAAAGTTGGTACCGACGGAGGGAGAGTAGATCGATGTTTTAACATTACATTAAAATTGATAGGTAAACATTTGTGGATACGGAAATCATGACTTTTTTCTTTCTCTGTTTTTTAATGCACAAGTGTAAGAATTAGCAGATTTGTAAAATATATGCTTTTCTAATAGTTTCACAGTTTCTGTTGTATGGCGCACGAATTAAGTTCTCAGGTACGTGGCAATGTTAATTTTACATAAGGCGTAAAAATACACTATGCGCATGTAAGTAGATCTTTAGTAGGGCTTTCAAAAGTGCTCGGTTTACCGTTAACAACCTATAGTTACTGTTACCTGCTAACAGGGCCCTATTTCTCAAAACTACAAGTTTACAAGTCCACTAGTTAGAAGTTAAAAAGCCTATTTTTACAAGTTCTAATATTTTTCGTTTCTCAAAGCCCCACTTGTAACTAGTAAAATAACCTCTACTAGTCAGCCTGTTTGTTTACATGTGT
The DNA here is from genome assembly GCA_002778355.1 of Clitarchus hookeri. Taxonomy (NCBI): domain Eukaryota; kingdom Metazoa; phylum Arthropoda; class Insecta; order Phasmatodea; family Phasmatidae; genus Clitarchus; species Clitarchus hookeri. The sequence continues at coordinate 1,060,627 of NQII01000581.1, read as the reverse complement.
ATACCCAAATAAATAAAAACATTTTAAAGTAATGCTTGCATAAAAGAAGTCATGAACAATTACCTAGTCGTTAATATGGCGTATATAAAACACAAAGTCACTGTTTTAAGCACGATCAGAAATTCAAAAGACATTTTATTCGGCAAGTTTTCCGGTAGACTGACGAAATGTGACAAAGTTGCGGAATGGAAGGAAATATCCAATACGTACCAAGCTTTGGGCCTTGTACCTGTAAATAATGACTATGGGTATGTGAGAGATACATTTTGGCCAAACTTAAAGAAAACAACTGTGGTTAGTTGATTTATATAATTCATTCCATAACATGTTTTGTATTAGAGCTGTAGCAAAAAATATTTCAAACCTATTCGGAAAGATTGTGCAAGTGTGATTAGTACCTAATCTTGAATCAACTGTATGCAGTCTCTTGCACCTTCTTCTGTTAATCATTAACGAATGTAGACTAAAGCTGTCTGAATGTTTCTCTTCTGGATGTCACATATATAAGTGGATAGGGCAGTTAGACAGATATAATATTTACATGAATTGCTAATACCTGTAAAAAGGCAACGTTATAAATGGGCTTTTAAGCTGCAATATAATGTATATTTTTGTAAACCTCCCTATTTAACTGCTAAAGATCTGCAATAATACTTTTTTTTAAGCAAAAGTTCACAAGACAAAGAAAACTGGTACTGGAGGTGGCAAAAATAGCACATTAAGTGATGTGGACAAAATAATTCTTGTCATTTTGGGAATGGATTCTCCAGTTGTAAGGGGCTTGAGTCAAATGGATTAATTTGGTAATGTAAATGAGAGTGAAGATACTTCACTTACTGCATCTACCACACAACTACCACTTTACAATTCCCCCTCAGATTCGCCTATCATGATGATGTGCAATAACTCTACAATTCTAGAAATGGCTCAACAAAGTGTGGCAAATATATACAATAGGCCTACTCCAAGTAAGTGTAATAATAATTATAGCACATTTCCTCTTTATCAAAGTAAGGCAAGGAAGGTTACTCTTATGTTTCCTATGTGACGTGTATTGTAGCAAACTCTGTTGGTATCCATACAAGTTTCTTTGCAGGCATAAAAATTGCAGCAAAAAGGACGATACATTGTGACGTTGGTACCATAGAAAGAGTCAAGAAAAGAAAGCTGGAATTACAGGTTGAATTCTTAGAATTGAAGAATTGCAAAGTTAAACTCGAAATTCTGGAAAATGAGAGGGCAATGGGACTACAGCACCACAGTGAAAAAAAAGTTGCAATAAACAATGATACTGAATGTATTTATGTTAACCCAGATGCTGATGTAAATGGTGATCCGATACACACAATATATCTGACATCTGAAACTGCTGTTAATGAGAATGTTATGTAAATGGAAATGTAAAGTTTTGTACATTAACAGAATGTCACACATGATTTGTTTTCCCACTTTCTAATAATGTTTCTTAAGTCTTTCGCATTAAATGTATATATTGAAAACATACCTAGTTAATTTCTCAAGTAATACATAATTCTTCTAAGATGACCTTGTGTTTCTTCATTTTGATTGTCTTTGTCAATCTGCACAGTATCATTGTTACCATCAACATCCATATCTACTTCGCAGGGCACCATGCCATCCTGGCGAGCGAAGTTGCATAATGTTACACAACAGTTGCATGTTTGATAAGCAAAAGCCGGCTCAATTCGAAGGTGATTAAGGCATGAAAATGTTTTCTTTAGTATACCCATTGCATTTTCAATTACGCTACGAGTCACTTTGTCAGCTCTTAGAAAACGGGTATTGGCAACATATTCAGGATTTTGTACTATTGGAGGTATAAGCAACTTCTTCACACCATATCCACCGTCACCTANGAAACCCATTCTGGCATGTAAACTGTTTGTACTAAGAACACGTGCATCATGAATACTGCCTCGCCAGTTTGCATTTGAGTAGTAAAATTTCAAAATCAGGACCACACACGACCATGGAATTCACTGAGTGGTTCCCATGCCTGTCAACAAATTTTGGTTCGTATTTTTCGGGCGCATCAATAATAATCAAGATGTCCTCCACGCACCCACAAACCATTGGCATTCCACCTATCCTACTGAATTTGTTAACAAGGTCTTCAACATTTTCTGGCCATTTAACTAGCTGACGGAACATTTCATCAATGACAGCACCTACGGCATTATGTACAGCTCTGCAAACACTTGCTGTTGATATGCCATGCATGTCGGCTACGGAGTGATATTGGCTTCCAGTTCCCAGCCAATGAAGAGCAACTTGCAGCTGAAGCTTCACTGGAAGAGCATGGCTTCTATTTGTAATCCTTTCCAAGTGATACCCCAGAATTTGTAATAATTCTTCACATTTAGGTGCACTGAGTCGAAATCTCTCGTTAAAATCAAACGTTTCTTTCATGTGTGTATAGTCCACCCTTCGTTTGTATACTCTACGTCTCTTCGCTAACATGTTATCAGAGTCTGAATCACTTGAGCACATATTAATTTAACAATAAGTCTTTGCTTCCACATAAACAATTTATTTCAAACTTCTTAATACATTCCTATTACTAATTTTATCAGTTGACCAAGAGTTGTAAGTATATACAAGTACATCACTAGCCTAGTCTAGTAACCTGTAATTTCGTGAAACAGAAATTAATCCAAACTTGTAATTATCACTAGTAATACTAGTTCCTACACTTGTATCTAGTATTCAACTCTTGTACCGTCCAGAAACACAAACTAGTAATATATATTTGTAATTACTACAGGAACACTATTATTAGTAGCCCAGAACCTTTGAGAAACGGGCCCAGAAGCCAACAATATGTAGACGGCTGCGAAAGCTTGTGAACTACATTAACCCCAGTGGCGTGGGGTGGAGAGGTCTTGGTCAGCTCTTAACACTGAGGTCTTCAGCGTCGATGAAGGTGAACAGAGCTGAAGATGGAGCAGCATTGGAATGGACGTGCAGTGGAAACGGGAGTTCCCCGAGAAAACTCGCCAGCCAACGGTAACGTCCGCCACTTTTAATACGTGAGAAGGGGCGCAGTAGAGAGATGTGTATTAGCGCTGAATGGTAACATTAATGTTTTCAGAAGTACGAGCAAGCAAAAATCGTAAATAATAATAATAATAAAGGCGGGAGTTCCAAACCAAAACATTACGATTACGATAAGAAATAAATATACTACCAAAAAAAAATTACAAAGAAAATCGCAGTTTTTGTCAAAAACGTAAATTGATTTTGTTGGAGTGATTTGCGAATGCTCACGTGACATTAAAGTAAGGATTTCAGAAGTAAATTTAGTTGCAATTGTAAAGAACACGTTCATAGAGTGCATTTAACTTCACTAGTGTGTAACATAAAAGATGAACAGTATAGGTTTTTGTTCCCTCGTTTATAGTCTGTCTCCCACCTCCCCCACGACACAAGTTATGTTGACATAAACACACTCAGCTGTCTGTAAACCCGCCCAGTATGTCAAAAGGAAATATATTACAATGGAAATAACTGTACAGAAAACTGTCTTCAGAACTGTCAATAAAGTATACTCGTTCATGAGACAGGCTATGTATGTTTGTGTGCCCAGTGCACGGAAGGCAGCGACAGGGGATGGCCCCTCCTTGGAGGGAGGCGAACAGTCTGACAACTACTCCGCCGTGGATCCCTGTTACTCCAGTTAGTATTTATGAGCAGTTTTAGGCAGGGTTATTTTACAAAGGCTGGTTTCAAAAGTGCTCAGTCAACTGCGAAACAACTGTAGCAGCTAGTGTTGCTATTGTGATTCGGAACAACGATTATTTGCCACGCCCCGGAAGACCGTGAGCCAGTAACAAACACAAAGCGGCCGTACCGCTGGGTGGACACAATACGCAGGCGGTAACTGAATGACATTAAATGAAAGAAAAAAAAACTCTAATCACACCTTTCTGGCCAAAAACAATTTATAGTTAGCCAACAAGTTTCGATAGAATTCTGTATGTGGAACTCTGGTAAGTTATTTGTTAACTGTTTTTAAGCTCAGATTATTGTGCCATTAATATAACAAGACGTTATCGATATAACATATGCGCTTATGTATTAAAGCGAGTTTGATGAGGTGCTCAAAAGTCTTGATGGAAGCACTGTGTTTTTTAAGAAGTCGCTTCTGCAGAAGTACTTTTCCACGTTATATAATGGAAATCTGTAGATTATAGCAGTTCCACAGAACAAAAATCAGCACTGAAAAATTCCACAGTTCAAATAATATCAAATTAAAATCAAATATACTGAGATCCCAATTTTACTCTTTTTCTTCGAGTAGTAGAAGAATTCGTATAAAAAATAATGTTTTTTAAATATTAACCTTTATGAGAAAATATTTTTGGGGCTGCTAACAGAGATAAGAAAATTTCTAGTCTGACTACAATTACTTTTCCGGAAGCCGATCTAAGATAATAATAACGCGTAAATTTATTGCAAAGACTTTACTTTACTCTTGTTTTTGAACTACGAAATGTACTAGGCGAAAAGAAAAGATGATATGACTTCAAATTGTCAAAAATATCTTTTTCAGACGGAATATTGCAGGGTATAGTGCCAATTAAAATTTAATTAAAATTACGTACACATCTGTGAAAGTACATTTTATTCTTTTATTACAATATGAATCGCCGTCTGATAAAGTGCATACTTTTATCTGTTCTGTCACAGTCGGAAATCACCGTAGCGTTACGATAAATGTTTGTGAAAGACTACTTTGGTAGGAGAAGGGCGCTAAATATCCAGAATATCTCCATCAATTTTCGATTTATTCACAAACATGATTCACTAGCTGTGCCCGCGGCTCCGCTAGCACGGACTAAGGAATTATTGTTTAGGTTTTTTTTTTAAGGAACCCCCTCCCCCTTCTTGTAGCGACGCTTCCACCCGTCGCCATCACTGCTCTTCACGTCCGCGTACGGTAAACCGACTCACGGAAGTAAATTTTTTGAGATATTTTCTCGCGATAAATGGTAGCCAATGTCAACTTTCAGCCGTCCAACTATCTCTGTGCAAAAATTGACTTCGATCCGTTGCTCCGTTGCGACGTGAAAGGACAAACAAACAAACACACTTTCGCATAGATATAATAGTTAGGCTATATATTTAGGACCTATATATTTTTCAGTTACATATAAATCGATAAGTTATTTTACATATCGATACTTATAGATATATCGATAAGTATCGACATATCTATAAGTATCGATATATCAAGCATTGATGCGACATTTTTTCCAAGCACTAATTTTACTAAAAAAATTTTTTGAGGGAATGAGATATTTTTTCGGGATAAAAAGTAGCCTATGTCAACTTTTACTGCAGTACAGAAGCGCAGCCGCCGATCTTTCATGGTATGGCCTGAGCGAAGTGGCGCAGGGGCAAGCCAATACATTCGCGTTCGGGAGGACCGGGGTTCAAATCCCAGTCTGGCCATTCTCATTTTGGCTTTCCATGGTTTCCCGAAATCGTTCCAGGCGAATAGAGACACGCGCCCAGTAAATTTGGTAATGAAGGAGGGAAAAGTTTTATCTCTGGTAAAAACACTTATTTGTATTTCTGTTTTATAGATAGATATATGCTGCCCCAGAGTTTTTTTTAGGTTTTTTTATTCTACACAATTTTTTACTACATGATACTGTTCCATCTTTAACGGTTTAGACAGCGCATTGCAAGAGAGCGCGCTGGCGGCAAACTTTTTTCCCGACTTGATTCACTATTATTATTGTTAGTAAATTTTTTGAAATATTTTCTCGCGATAAAAAGTGGCCAATATCACCTTTCAGCTCTCCAACTATTTCTGTGCAAAAAATAACGTCGATCCGTTGCTCCGTTGCGACGTGAAAGGGGGACAAACAAACATCCAAACACACTTTCGCATTAAAAAATATATATAGATTTACTTAATTCCATCCCAACCATACGTCAGTGAAATAATTTTCTCCTGGTCCGAGACTGAGTGAGACCAGATTTCTGGGGAGAACTTTCATTCCCATGACACTATATTTCCACAGCTACTCTGTTATTGTAGTCCATTCACGGTTACTTCCAACTTTTCTAAAGTCCTGTTAAAGTTCTACTTTAAGGCTATTCCTCCACCTTCGCAAACAAAGATTCACAAATTCTAGAAAATTTCACCAAAGGGAAATTCGTCTGCACTCAGTTTAAGAATATTTTGCATAATAACTATTTATTACTACGCATTACCAACACACCTATTTCCTCTGTGTTTTATTCACATTAATTATCAGAGAAATATTATAATTTATAGATGAAGCATAATTAAAAGTTAAACTTAGCCAAAAAAATATACTTTTACGTCAACGGAAGTATAAAACGCTTGTGATACGTTACATATTTAGGAAGCAACCAAACAAACACGTCATAGGCCTACATGGGGTAATTTTCCGAAGGTTCTATTCAAAAAAGTGTGAAGTTACCGCGAATATACTATAGCCAACATTAATGGGACAATACAGCAGTCACATTTTTGGAGGTAATAAAGTTGGTAAGTTTAGACGAAGAAAATGCACCTGAAATGAGACGGAGAATCTCCTGAGAAAAAAAACACTATTTCAGTCAACCGGGAACACTTAGACTCCCTAATGGAAGTCGTATATGTTCCCGCATTACCAGACTGGGTCAGATTTTTGTTTTTCGTGTCAAGAACCATCATCAATTATATACATACATTAACTCCTTGCTTTTCCTTCTGCAAAGGAGAGCATGGAATAACAGCAGCAAAGTAAGGAAATGTAGAGGCTCAAACATAGCATTTAACATCAAGAATTTGAAATAAAACAGGAATATTAACCCAAGTTACGATTTTGCGTTATTACGCGGTAGGANGCATTTAACATCAAGAATTTGAAATAAAACAGGAATATTAACCCAAGTTACGATTTTGCGTTATTACGCGGTAGGAAGCCAGAAAAACATAAATGTATTTATAAATAGCGTAGTCCTAAAATAACTCGTATCATGAAAACGCAGTCATTAAATCATTATCTACACTCGTAATAGCATTACGAACAATAAATACGTTGATAAAACTTACTTACCGTATAATTAAATTTGAACACTGACAAAATAAAACATTATCGCAAAAGAATAGCTATAGGCACTGCCAACTTCAAATGTCTAGCATGGAAATTTCCCACTTTATTTAAATATCTTAACGTTCACAACTGAGAAATGAAATATTCTAAGAGATAAATATTGCAACCAGGAATCAGATGACGTGTTCAACTGAAATAGCGAAAACTCTAGATATGATGTATCACAACTAAACTATCGATACTTCATTCTCCTCTAAACAGACACATGACTCTTGGACAGTGGTCATTATTTAAAGTTCGAGTGACAAAATCTTATGTAGCTGAGTCGACCATTCATTGGGTTCTTGTGAAGGAAGCAGCCAATAAATAACTGATCGCTGCTCATTTTAACTGTTGCTTTTATTATTTTACACACCAAACTAATACAGACTAGCATCTAAAACCGACAAACACATTATCTCATTACCGAGTATTAGAACCCTGGACTCCTCGCACTGTAAGCCACCAACGCCGGCAGGTTGGTTTTCTCAGAGTACACACATTTCCTCCCGCCCTTGNTGGACTCCTCGCACTGTAAGCCACCAACGCCGGCAGGTTGGTTTTCTCAGAGTACACACATTTCCTCCCGCCCTTGTATTCCATCACTACTCCATCCGAGCTTCGTTTCCTCCCCTTGGGCGCTCGGCCTGGAAAGCTCTTCAACTTCCTTATACGTGACGAAAAACCACTCGCTTTCCACCAGGGCGAACCCGGTTCGATTCCCGACGGANTCTCTTCAACTTCCTTATACGTGACGAAAAACCACTCGCTTTCCACCAGGGCGAACCCGGTTCGATTCCCGACGGAGTCACCAGGATTTTTTCATGTGGAAAACGAGGCGGACGTTGCCGTTGGGCAACGGGTTTCCTCGGGGTACTCCTGTTCCCTGGCCCTTACATTTCGCCGCTGTTCCAGGGGTACCCGTTATTTGGCAGAAAAATAGTTTGGCAGAATTTTGTACCAAATGCCTGTTCGGCCAAATGCGTGTTCTGCCAAACGTATGTTCTGCCAAATGTCTGTTCTGCCAAACGCCTGCTCAGCCAAATGACTGTTCTACCAAACGTCTGATCTGCCGAACGCCTGGTCGGCCAAATGCCTCTCCTGCCAAAAAAACTGTTCGGCCAAATGCCAGGTGGTCTGGTTGAGAGGATAACAGAAAGGCGAAGAAAATTTATGTCAAATACCTGTTCGGCCAAATAACTGTTCTGCCAAGCGCCTGTTCTGCCAAATGCTTGTTCTGCCAAACGACTGTGTTCGACCAAACGCCTATTTTGCCAAACGCCTGTTCTGCCAAACACCTATTTGGCCAAACGCTTGTTCTGCCAAATGCCTGTATGTGATATGAGAGAGAAATTTTCAGCCAAACGCCCGTTCGGTGAAATGATTTTTCGGCCAAATGCCACATCCCCGCTGTTCCATCCTCGCATCATTTCACCTTCACCGGCGCTGAAGTCAACGAAAACCTTTCTATTCAACTATCCACGCTTGTTGGCGTTGTCTTGACCCGCGTCCCAGACAAGTGTTCGAAAACGCCCCTCCCTCGTTTAAGGTTAATTTTATTCATTAGGAACAAAACGAGTTTTCATATGAGAGAGTTGGCATATGGAAAATTTCCGCCGCTAGGTGCGCAGTGTTCCAAAGAGGTCACTTTTAATTTAAAATTTTAGCTACGTGAATAACAAAAAAGAAAGATTTTATTCAGATAAGTAGTTATTATATATTTTATTTTTTATTATTGCAATTATTTTGTTTTTCAACGTAAGAAATAGAGAAAATCCGGTACACATGCGACACTGGCGCTTACCTAGTGGCGAAAAGTTTAGTTGTCAAACTGAAAGAATTGAGCTTCCCAACCTGGGTAGAATAAGCCTTACCTCGATGCAGGAGATGGTGAGAGGGGCGTACCGGTTCATCCCTCCCCGACAGCGTGGGGCCATCGAGCGTGATAACGGCGCCTGTTATCTGCCTTCGTGCCACTCGACGACTTNCTCCCTCCCCGACAGCGTGGGGCCATCGAGCGTGATAACGGCGCCTGTTATCTGCCTTCGTGCCACTCGACGACTTTCACGGCAGGGCTGGCCGCGACAGTCCCAGAGTGCCACTGCCGGCGGCCACACGACGGACTACGGACGAGCGGAGCCGCGGAAGACGGTAACTACTATATCATCAACGAAAATTAATATAGGCTGTTCACGGTAAACTGAATGTTTTTGAAAGCCCCGTTGAAGATCTACTTGTATGCACATAGTGTAGTCTCCCGTCACACGTAAAATTAACATTGCCATGGGCCACGTCACTTAATTCATGCGTCGGTCAAGTGAGGTTGCAAAATTATTAGAAAGTCAATATTTTACAAATTTGTTCATTCTTACACATACATTCATAAAAAAAAACAAAAAGCAAAATAAATAATTTCAGTTTCCACCTATGTNAACTGAATGTTTTTGAAAGCCCCGTTGAAGATCTACTTGTATGCACATAGTGTAGTCTCCCGTCACACGTAAAATTAACATTGCCATGGGCCACGTCACTTAATTCATGCGTCGGTCAAGTGAGGTTGCAAAATTATTAGAAAGTCAATATTTTACAAATTTGTTCATTCTTACACATACATTCATAAAAAAAAACAAAAAGCAAAATAAATAATTTCAGTTTCCACCTATGTTTTCCTAACACTTTTAATTTAACGTCAAGAGATGGAGTTACTTTCCGTACGTCGTTACCAACTTTACTGGGCGGATGCCAGTCAATGTGTCCGTTTAAATATAAGGCAGGTAAGGGACAGTGACATTTCTCAAAGGTTGATTTCAAAAGTTACCAGTCAACTGTGAACAGCCTATAATCATGTGTTGGGAAAGGGCTCTACGGTTTCCTAAGTTGGTTAATCGTTGGTCTACCCACTTTTGAAGTCCTCGGTTCGANTGTGTTGGGAAAGGGCTCTACGGTTTCCTAAGTTGGTTAATCGTTGGTCTACCCACTTTTGAAGTCCTCGGTTCGATTTCGGGCTTCGGCGGACGGGGAATTTTTTTTTACGAGTTCTCGTGTGGGGAGTGTGTCGGACTCTGATGTGGGTTTTTTTTTCTGGGCTATCCAGTTTCCTCCCCCGTCTTCACCGAGCAAGGTGGATCAGTGGTAAACATTCAGACTCACATTCGGGAGAACCTGGGTTCGTATCTCGGTATAGCCATCCTGGTTTCCGTTTTCCATGGTTTCCCGAAATAGCTCCAGGCGAATACATGTGTGTTTCCTTGCTACAAACCACGGCCGATCCCTTCCCCTTTACTGCTTCTCTGAGCAACTTGCTCCGTCTATTAATGAACTCACTGTCGACGAGACGTTAAGCCCTACCTAGCCCGTCTTCGTTTGGCTGCTTCTTCATCCCCATCTCGCCTCACCTCATTCATTCTGCGGGCTGGCTGGAGCTGTTGGATATAGGCATGTTGGTCTGTGACTCAAACTGCGTCATAAAAATTTTTTTGAAGGGGCAGACATTTTTATAAAGTTATTTTTGTATTGGGAATATTTAAACATTATTATATGCAACGAAAAAATAAATAATAAGTGATGATTACAGCTTAAGGCCGTAGTACACATATTTTGCAGAAGGAACGTGGTTTTAATCTATTAGTTAAGTTTTTTTCAACCACTGTTCTGCATTATTTTGTAATATTTAAAAAATTCTGTTAATAGTTTTACTTTGATAAAAATTCAAAATCGTTTGACTTTATTAATTATGTGAATATTATAATTTGTATTTGTTACTTATTTTATCAAATATTTGCCTAAAGCTTTTTCATTGCTGTGTTTTATTATTGATCTTTTTTATTTATTTCCGGTGTGGATGGTTATGAGCGCTCGCCTGTAAAGAGGAGGTGGCAGGTTTACTGTATGTGTGCCTGGGAAGGGGAGAGGGTAGTTCCTTACGTCATGTTGTCTAGAGGCGGTGGGCACCCCTGTCATAGGGGATCAGGGGAGCCAAGGTTTAAAATATTAAAACATTTATCTTAAATATAATTAAAATTTCACTAGAAATTAAGTTTATATGAAGGTATACATTACTTTGAAAATGTTTCTCGCAACGTTATAACAAAAAAAGAAATAGTTTTCTGCATATTTTCACCTTGCACTGATTGAGCATGAACGAAACGAGTTCCTGTTTATACGAAGCAGTCTTCAGTAATTGAAGCTACCAACTGCTACACCAAGTTATCTACCAATATCACATTTCACAAAAAAAAATTTCCCTGTGAGGTGATGCAGAATTTAATTTTTAAATTCGTTATAGACTATTAGTAGTTGTAACAGTAATATTACTTAAGTATATTTTTATTTTGATCACGCTGATAGCGCATTTGGTGTATTATTTTTTATAAAAAATTGATATCGTTGTTTAACAGTATAATACTAGAATAAAATCACCATTAATAACGAAAACAAAAAGACAACAGGCCTATATTAAAATCGTTGATATGAGGCTGAGTGTGGTGGTCTTTGTCTTGCCGACCCCTCCGCCAATAATATGAAGATGGGAATGTACCTCTGCATTTGTCCCTGTCACCGTCGTGCAGCGAGCCAAGTAACTAAACCACTGGTAGAGTTGGGCGGGGGGAGGGGGTACTACGCTGGCGTTATTGAAAATATTGTACTGACTATATGCCAACATGAACATAACTCTGCCCAATGTTTTAATTTGTCATATAAATTAAATTTTAATAATAATTATTTATCTAAATAGTCAGTGTTAATCATTGTCCTTATTTTAACTAACTAAGTTAATATCACATTTGATTTTTACATCTTTATTAACAATTTGTATTTATATTAGTGACAGGGGGCCGTGCAGGCTGAGCGGTTGGACTACTCGCCTCCCACCAAGGCGAACCGGGTTCAATCCCAGGCCGGGTCACTCCCGGAGCTTTGCAAGTGGGAATCGTGCCGGACGATGCCGCTGGTCGGCGGGTTTNTCAATCCCAGGCCGGGTCACTCCCGGAGCTTTGCAAGTGGGAATCGTGCCGGACGATGCCGCTGGTCGGCGGGTTTACTCAGGGATTTCCTGTTTCCCCCGCCTCAGCATACCGGCGCTGCTCCATTCTCACCTCATTTCACCCTCGTCGGCTCTCAAGACCTCACTATTAAGAGCCGTCCAAATCTCTCAACTCAATATTATTTGAGCAAATTTATTGGATGCAGTTTCACGGAAAATTTTGACAGTATGGCAGTGCCTTAAAGTGGCCGACTGGTTGAAGGAGTTTTACACGTCTGAGGCCTAAAAGCGTGGGAGCGCTAGGGGCGACCGAAACATGCGCATCAACTCTCTCGTCGCCTCTACGCGCAAAGCACAACTGGCGTGCAGTCTTGCCGCCGATAAAGAGCCTCTATGAGATTTTCAGCGGAGTCCCTACCATTTTATAACGTAATAATAAAACTTAATGTTTGATGCACGTCGCTATTCCTTTTTTTAATGTTTTGTACCGGAATGTTCATACCTAAAAATGACCGTGAAAACACTCGTTTGATTCATTTTCACTATCACAAAAACATGCTTTAAAGAGAAATGGAGGAACTGAAAAATGTATACAGACGCGTAACGTTTATTGAATGCTATTCGTAAGCAGACTTCACTCACACACGTTGGACGGTTTTTTAATAAAACTTTTTCTGCTGGAGCTCTTCACACCTTTCGGCGGCCTGCCCAGGCGGCCCTGCCTAGCAGAGTAGTGCGTTCCTTCACGAACTTCCACTCCACGTACCAGATGTCGCCGGAGCGAAATGACAGCTGTCGGTTCGGAACCTCAGCACGCTACACCACACTTCTCCCTGCCGCGGGACACTGAGCAGCTGACTAATGAAAAGGGCTGTACTGTCACTCAAGGTCACGTTACCTCACCAGATGGTTCGCGCCTTCTTTGTGTGAGCACCAACATTTTCAGGTCAGGTTGGCAAGGCATGTCAGCTGTTATAGTCCATTCGCGGTAACGAAGCCCTGCTAAAGTTCTACTTCCAGGATATTCGTCCGTCTCAAACAAACAAAGATTAACCGAGTCTAGAAAATTACACCAAAGAGTCAACACACCGCATTCGTCCGCACTCAGTGTAATAATATTTTGCATAAGAACTGTTCATTACTAGGCATTGCCAACACACCTATTCCCTCACTGTTTTTATTCATATTAATGATAAGTGGGATATTATAATTTATTGGTACAATACATGTAAATTTCCAATTTAACTAAAGATGCGGCATTTTAACGTCAACACAAGTATAAAACGCTCGTGATACAAGGCATATTTAGGAAACAACAGAACGCATCATATATAGGGTAATTCTTCAAAGGTTTAATTTAAAAAATCTGGAGAAACCGCGAATATACTATATAAGTGACATAACTATGAGCAAGTCGCCAGTGGCGTAACATGCGGTATAACTTTAATACCCACTACTAAGATTTATTTAGAAATTTTTCTGAAATCCCAAACATTTCAATAATAAATCTCTTTAAATTGTTATATTCCAGTTTGGACAAATTTTTAGCAACGACAAACGACTATAAACTATTTAATGTGAAAAAGGTACAAATTTCACAATTATTTATTAAGTCGTAAACAGCATTCGTCAAAGGTTATTTTTTTTAGAATTTTTTAAGAATTTGTATTATGCAGTGTAATGTTGAGATATTTCCTATTAATTTGGAACTAACTTTGTATCACTACTGGACAACAAATTACGATAATTTGGAATACATTGTTCACATTTTATAGACTGTGTTAGCGTTATTTTATTTCATGAATATAATGTGCTGGTCTGCTATATACCTTGTTAAGTCGACCAACACAAAATAATCAGGTATAAAATGAAAAGAGCACTGCAGAAAAATCCCCTATCAAAACTGGCTTCTACTTATTATATTTTTTATGAAGTCTAAAAAATAGCTGCTAAATATTTTGAAGTCTGGATGCTTGTTGTTGTTGTTGTTGTTGTTGTTGTTGTTGTTGTTGACGGTCGAGCGTGGTGCTGGGCTGTTCCGCGGGTTGTGCTGCCTCGTGTAAACGTTACGTTCGTAGGTGACGTGCTGTAGTGGTGTGTTCGTGACCAAGTTATTTTTCTAACCTACTCTAAAACTAAGTGTTAAGTGTGGACCCGCGGTAGGGACGGGAGCTAAGTGCGTCTCAGGCCCCATACGCTTAGAAGGGAAGGATTTCATGCAAGGATACATGCATCGCGGCAGCAAGGGATTGGGCTGCCATGGCCTCATTTTGGCCATGACAACCTCCCTGAGTGTACTCATAGCTAAACTACTATAACTAAGAAGAGAAAGGGAAAAAAAACCGGCATAGGCACCGTAAAAACCCTTTCGACAGGAAATAATTCAAAATTGTTACACGCTTTAATAGAAAATGCCGCAGGAGACAGATAGGTAGGAACCATGCTCTTTATTGGTGGGTAGTGAAATATTAGTATAGAAGGGGCTGGAGATATATTCGTGAGCAAGTGGCGGAGTTCTGTGCTTTTGAAGCCGCAGGGATCTGGGAAACACCTGCCTGCCTGAGCGGCGGCGGCGGTCGGCCAAACGTACAGTAGAGAGCGAGGCAGCTGCTCACCAGTCCACCTCGTCCCGGGGTCGTCGTTCACCTCATCGTGGCTCTCTTGTCATGCCTCACCTTCAACCTATAAACGCAGTGGAAATACTTTATTGAATCTTGAAGGGTGCGGCTACGTGGTGTTACGTTGCATTTATGAGGCATATCAAAACGGAGATGCTAAAAACCAAATTGGTAGAGCACCGAGCTCCCCAGCGCCACTTTTATACGTAACGCCTTCAGCCTGAAATACTACGTAGCTTAAAAATAGCACAAAGTAATACTATATTTAAAAATAAAAATTTTATTATACAACTTCATACTACTAACCATCTCAAATTATAATTAACATTACGAGCAGGGAAGTGACTTGCTCCATGAAAGGAATTCCGCCAACATTCGCCTTGACTGTAGATGGTTAATATGGTCTTTCTGAAGTCCTGCTTAAGTTCTACTTCCAGAACATTCCTCCGCCTCATGCCAACAAAACTTAACCCAGTATAGAAAATTACGCCAGAGGGACAATGCACTGCATCCGTGCGCACTCAGTGTAATAATATTTTGCATACGAACTATTTATTACTAGGTATTACGAACACGTCCACTTTATCCCTGTTTTTACTCATTTTAATATTGTAAGTTAAATATTATAATATATAGATAAAAAANCGAACACGTCCACTTTATCCCTGTTTTTACTCATTTTAATATTGTAAGTTAAATATTATAATATATAGATAAAAAAATTGATAAAAGTTAAATTTCACCAAAAATAATGTATTTTTATTTTAACACGGGTATAAATCGCTTGTGATGCATGCCATATTTAGCGAACAAGCAAGCACATGATAAATAGGGTGATTTCTCTCTAAAAAATGTTTTTGTGATAGTGAAAATGGCTCAAACGAATGTTTTCACGGCAATTTTTAGGTATGAACATTCGGGTACAAAATATTAAAAAAGTAATAGGAACGTGCATCAAACCTTTGTTATTATTATTATTATTACGTCATAAAATGGTAGGTTCTCTGCTGAAAGTCCGGTATGTTAAAGGACAATCACGTGGTCTCGCCTATGCTGATACCAGGAAGTCCCGGGCGCAATGTGGGTATTCGGTCTATTCGCGGTCTCTTCACACTTTTTGAACCAAACCGTTGGATATTGCCGTGTGTTAATTTCATTATAAATAAAACTGTTCCAGTTACCATTACGGAATACATACATGTACAATATAGCTACATGTTACACAGGAAACAAGCTTGCAGATCGCCTATTAATTACAACGCTAGGGGCGACCGAAACATAAGCGTATATTATTTGTAGCACACAGGCCTTAAAAGACAATTTAAATTTAACAACTGTATAATAAACGTATCTAGTTATATCCCGTGCACGTCTGTCCTCCCACAAATCCGGAACTTCTCTAACAGGCAGCGGCTCGGTCGCTTGTACTTTACCGCGTCCCACGCGCATGCGTTGTGCATAGTCCCTGAGATATTTAAGTGGTCCAATGGTGGCACTGGGTCAATGATGGCACCTTCCTTTCCCCTTTGTCTTTATGCTTTGAAAGTTAAATGAAAATTAACTAAAAATTAAATCCATAATTGTGCTATATTAAAAAAATTATGTTTTGCATAATTTATGGTAGTTGCATTTACCATTTTTCAAATTTTTCTTAATAATAAAAAAATACTTAAAGAAAAATGATTGCCTGCAAGGGCGTGATGGTGTATAGAACACTGGAAAAACATAATTACACTATAATAAAATTAATTAAAAAATAAGTTAAAATTAGTTTTTATTGCATACCTATGATTATATTAAAATATTATTTTAAGTAAAATTTGTTTAATAATGCGATGAGGAACTTTAAAAAATAATATGCATCTCAGATCTTCTCGAATAATCATGAAAACTATATAACTACAAAATTAAATTTTTTAAAATATTTATAAAAATTATTTCAAAAAGTTTTATTATGTGTTATACTCTAAAATAATTATGAGGGCTATGACTATAACAACTTTTATATATAATACTTTCCACTCCCAAATATATGCATCCATCCACACAGACTTATATTTAAACCCTCGCTCTAACTAACTCATGTCCCGATAGTTCAATTGGCTAGGACGTCTGCATGCTGGCGATCCAAGGTTCATCAGCTTGATGCCGGTCTATTCCTAACGATATTTTGAGTCGCCTTACCATAGATATATATGTACATAAGGGCGATGGTGCCTACTAACATATATCACGAGTCGACTTTACGAAAGAAGGAAACAACGCCATCTAGCGGTCGTGAACGAAAATGGCGGACACCAGTGGTGTGCTCTAGCAGCCATAAACAAAGATGGCGGGGGCAACCAGTGTGGCATTCTAGCGGACGAGAGAAACATGGCTGCCACTGGCGCTCCATAGCAAGCAGCCAGTATCGGAGAAATACAACCACATCCAAGATGGCGGCCACATTCAAGATTATGGGTAGTGTGAGAGAGTGACTAGAAGGAATGATAGAGCATGAAGAAATAATATGAGTAGATGGAATGACACCACATGAACTGGACAATTATAAAAAAAAAGATAATGGATGCAAACAAGATGGCAGACGGAAACAAGATGGCAGATGGAAACAAGATGGCGAACGGAAACAATATGGTGACAGAAAACAATATAACCTACAAAGGTCAAGGTCAAGGACATCCAAGATAGCATCATTCAAGATTGCGGACGGAGTGCCTCGGTGTTTGTCTTCCCTTCCCTTGTCCCCGGACATACCAAATCCATACACTACCATTAACAACCTATAAATGCTTTTAGTGTTTAGACACCACTATAAAATATCCAACCGTTTATTAATCGCATGTTTTCTACCAAAGCTCTACAACGCACTTCGTACGCCAGACAGACGGGACCCCCGGAAAATCGAAGGTGCTCAGAGGACGACTTAGTGGTACCCGCAAGAGCAAGGTAGAACATATAGCCGGCGAAAATGTTTGGAGTACTAATGTTCGGCTTTTGTATGTCTACCTGATCTGTGTTCCGGCCAGGCAGGTGCTCGGCTAGCGGAATGCGCCACCCACGGCGGCGATTAGGCTGCCTTACAAGAGCAGCGGCAATGGTGCCGCGCTCGACGTCAGTCCGTATGCGAGGGGCTTCAGGGCCGAGCACGCGCGGCAACAGGTCTTCCTGCTTCCTTCCGGGTCTTCGTCTGTGACGTCAGCTGCGGCTCATCCGCGATGACTGCCAGCTCAGCCGCCACGACTCGAGCAAGGAAAACGAATTCTTATAACACAAAAATCCCCGACATCGGATTACAGCGTTCTACAAGTTCCGCAGTTCAGAAGCCATGACCAAGATGGATTTGTGGCAAGAAATTGCTTTGGAGTAACGATGAAATGCGTTAAAATGCCAGAAAACGTAGGACGTACCATACCTTTACTAAAATACGCCAACCACATTGTCTGCAGTGCCAATATGAAGAAGTGGAAATGGTAGTTTAATGTGTGTTTTAAATTTGGTAAATCTGTAGTATCTACTTCGGCAAAAGAAAACTAATAATAATTATTATTATATCTTTGTAGTGTTGAATTGCCACTCTTTCGTTTCATGCTTCTTAGCATGCAGTTGCTTCGTCTACAACTACTTCTAGAAATATTTTAATTCAACGCATACAGACGCACATTAATTTATGGTCTCAGATATTGCAAATAAAATTTTTTTTTGACACGTACTGTACCTAGGCCGACATAGGTCTCGTTGCGTCATCACAACCAATGAGTTATAGGTAGGGCCAGTGACTTTTCGCGTAAAAATCGGAGCACACAGTAGACTTCAATACTATATACACACCTCAGCTGTTGTTATACCTCCATTGGCTGTTGGTGCCGTGTCCGTCTTTGACCAAGCCACTCAGGACTAAGTAACTCCAACACTGAACCTTCGTGATTCGTGCACAAACGGTTAACACGGGCCAGAACATTTTTTAGCCAATCAAATAAGTTGGACGACCTTACAGTGCTTTGGACTGTATCTTGTCTCGAAATCTTTTCGCGAAATATCACTGCCCCTAGATAAGCTTTGTGAGGAGACTACGAAAACAATCAATAATCTGGTTTAGCGCCACGCAACAGCCCATTGAATACAAAGCCCATTCTCAGAGCCTCGCGCGCGCCTGATGAACTACGAGCGAGGTTGCATCAAAAGAACCGCCAGCGCCACGCTGATTCAACTCTGGGAAGTTGCCTGTTCTGTGTCCAGGTGCTGATTGGCGAACAACGTTCCGGCATTCTGCTCGCAAGTGAAGTCAGTCTGCAAAACGCACTTCTGTATCGCTAGATATTCTANTCTGCACTTATTTCAACTCACACGAGTGTCAGAATTAGTATATGTATTTGTAAAATATTTACTTTTCTAATAATTCCACAGTGCCACTTGACCGACGCATGAATAACGTGAGGAGACGCATTGCAATGTTGGGTTTACACGCGAATGTATGAATAACAGGAAATGGCATGCTATAACGTCATTGAAGCTGGATTTTTGGCCATCGCCATATTGTGACACCCAAAACATTGAAAATGCCGAGGCAGATTTTCTGTATTTTATGCATGTAAAATGTGGAAGTTTGTAAACAAATAACAACTATAGAGGCTAAACTTTCAGGCCTAATATCAACATTCGCTGATACCATAGTACCATTTTAATTTTTATAGGTTAGGTTTCCAATGTTGTGGGTGTCACAACATGGCGGACAGGCTTCATGTTATCATGCAGATACACAGACAAGGCCACCCTTTGGTTTCACGTACAGTCTTAGGCGAGCGCAGGGAGGGGGTGCAAGGGGTGCAACCGCACCCTCCCCCCCCCAATTGCATTAGGTTTTTAGGAAAATAAAATCTAATCTTGCCAATTTCGTATTTTCTCTAGATAATATGCTTGTTTGAAATTACCACAGAATTAAAAATATGTTAAGAATAGCATATGCTTTTTTATGATGAATATGTGAGTGAGAGAATAGATTTGCGCGGCTCTTAACAGCGAGGTCTTGAGAGCCGATGAGGGTGATTGAGATAAGTATGGAGCAGCGCTGGAATGAAAAAAAAGGGAGGGGGAGGAACGGGAGATCCTCAAGAAAACCCGCCGATCAGCGGCATCGTCCGGCACGATTCCCACATGCTAAAAAAATCCGGGTGTGACCCGGCCGTGGATTGATCGAGCCTAGTTTGCCTTGGTGGGAGGTGAGTAGCTAACCAATCAGCTAACGCGGCCCCTTATGATGAATATGTTTAAAAGTAGTCCTACTTTGTATTTTTTAACTTGTAAATGTGGATCGTCATTTTGCTGTCTGCACCCCCTCTACCCCTTTAGTAACTCTGCGCACGCCTGTGCGTACAATGGAAGAATACACAACGCGCATGCAAGTAGATCTCGAGCAGGGCTTTCAAAAGTGCTCAGTTTACCGCGAACAGCGTATAGGTGTTTCGCGATGCAGGTGGGGCTGGCCGGTAGCGTGTTTTGCTCACGTGGGGGGACCAGCTGTTCCTTCACNTGGGCTCGCAGGAAACGGCGGCCCCGCTTTCCACGACATGTGGTCGGGTGGACGGTGTTTACGACGGTAGTCGTCCACGCCGCAGGACACCAGAGGCAACGTCCTCGCCAGGAATTCTCCTGCTGGCTCCGCCACGCTGCTGCTGACCCGGTGAGTCACGTCCCGCTACCAGCGGCGTGTGGTGAACTGCTGCAAGGTAAGCTGGTGCTTGCCCACTGCTGTACATTATCGGTGCGTGCAGCAGGAGCCAGTAACCCCTGTGCAGCCCACGGAAACTTAATGCATTCCGACCGCGAGCAGGGAGGAATCCATTACACGCGTCCCGTGACGTCAGCTACCGAGTTACGTTCTAGTGGTGGAAGTGTAAACTAACAAGCAACAGCATACAGCATAGAGCTTACCTTACAGCAGTTCACCACACGCCACTGCCCGCTACTCAGCTCATATGTACTCCGTTCGATGCGTGATGTTCGGCACAACCTGTAAATAGATTTCGCGAGTTCATTTTACAGACAGGCGAAACTTGATTTAGTCCATTCACGGTTACTTCAAACTTTTCTGAAGCACTGCAAAAGTTCTACTTTCATAATATTCCTCCGTCTCATACAAACAAAGCTTAGCAAAGTCTGGAAAATTACACCAAAAGGATATTCGCGCGCACTCTCAGTGTAAAAATAGTTTATTTTCCATTATAATTATTTCTTCTTAGGCATTACCAACTCACCCTTTTTTTCTCCCTTTTTTAAATCCATATTATTTTTAATTAAATATTATAATTTATAGATAAAATGTAAATAAATATTGATTTAACAAAAAATAAGGTACTTTAATGTTCTTGTTGGGTTATTAATGTTAAAACAAGTATAAAACGCTCGTGATACATATTTAGAAAACAACCAAACACGACATACGCGGCGTGATTTTTCAAATGTTTGGTTTAAAAATACAAGGAAACCGCGAATATACTGTAGTGTATACACCTAGACACTGTCATTTGTTCATTGGCTTGTGCCTTTGTAATCTTTTTATTAATATTATGTTATTTGTTGTTACATTAGATTATTTCTTTGTTTATAGCAATTTTTTTTGTATAAGCTGTTCACGGTTAATTTAGCATTTCTGAAAGCCCTGCTTATGATCTACTTTTATTCTAATTTTTTATCGTTCCGCCACATGTAAAAATTTACAATTTCATCTAGTGAAAACGTTTAACTGTTGGGAACCTAAACGTATTACTAATATGCTAGTTCATACTCTAATGTGTATAAAACAGAAAAAACACAAATCTGATATGCCATAAATTGAAACATTACATTCTCAATACAACGTTAAGACTTCGAACTATTTTTCTTGATTCGCTGCCAAGTTAACTGGTAATCTGAATTCCAGTGTGTACGGTAGTGTATATATATATATATAAAATTGACGTGCAGCTGTTTTTTTTTCGGAGTTTTATTTTAAAAATGTTTACGTAATTTGCCCAGACTCTCTCCTCATGCGTACTGTCAGTGAACGAGTGGTCCAATCACAAGAGTAACAATAAAGTGCCAGTTTTTTTAAGTCCATTCTGGCACTTCTTGAACTCACGAAATTTCCAAGATACTATACCTAATTATGTACTTGATTCCGTAGCTGCACGTGTACAAGCTGTGTCACCACGACCGTGTAGAATGACAATTACGATAACAGCAGCAATAATTGCGTTCCAGCCCGTACAGATCCAATGTACACAACTGTGTACATACATGTTGCACAGGAAGGTGGGCGAACCCGTTCTCTGATTAGCTGCGAACTGGCTTTCATTTTAATTGGCTTCTGCATGCTGCAAGAGGTTATCTACTGGCTGGGCTGCCGGCAAGTGAGTAGGTTACCACGCGCTGATTGGCGAACGACGTTTCAACATTTTGCTGGCTAGTGACGCCGTTTTGCTAGCGTGTGCTACTCGAGTTCGCGGTGTAAGCTACTGTTCCACCTCTGTATACGTAAGTACTCCGTGGTACTGTTATTTTACATATTACTGAAGGCTGCTCAAGGTAAACTGAGCTTTTTTCAAAGCCCTGATTAAGATCTACTTGCATGCACACTGTGTATTCTTCCACCATACGTAAAATTAACATTACTATGAGCCTCATCACTTTATTCATACGCCGGTCAATTGAAACTGTAATATTATCAGAAAAGTAAATATTTTACAAATTTCCAAATTCTTGCGCTTACATTAAAAAAAACAGGAAGTAACAAATAATTTCAGTATTTACGTATGTTTACCTAAAACTTGTAATTCAACGTTACGAATTGGAACTACTCTATCTCCGTCGTTAGCGACTTTACTGGACGCGTGCCGCTCAATGTGTCCATGGAGATATATGCAGTTACAGACTGCGACATTATNCCGTTAGCGACTTTACTGGACGCGTGCCGCTCAATGTGTCCATGGAGATATATGCAGTTACAGACTGCGACATTATCCTAAAGTTGATCTCAAAACACCTCAGTTAACCGTGAATGTCCTATATCGCCTAGCTCGAAGCCTACAGCTTACTGGTTGCGACAGCTAAGCAAGAACTGTCAGGTGAAGTCCAGCACGCATCAAAAGACGTCTCGTTAGCAATACCTGAAACCATAAATAAAAGCGGGTAAAGGTTGTTCACGATAAAGTGAGCACTTTTGAAATCAACCTTTGAAAAATGTCACTGNCCATAAATAAAAGCGGGTAAAGGTTGTTCACGATAAAGTGAGCACTTTTGAAATCAACCTTTGAAAAATGTCACTGCCCCTGTCTGCATGTATTTTAACGAGTACACTTACTGGCATGCGCCCTCTTAAGTTGGTAACGACGAAGAAAAAGTAGTTCCATGCCTTAAAGACGCTTTAAAAGTGTAGAACATTTGAGAATACTGAAATCATTTGTTCTACTTTCTGTATTTTTATGTATATAAGTGTATGAATTAGAAAAATGNGTCCCTGTCTGCATGTATTTTAACGAGTACACTTACTGGCATGCGCCCTCTTAAGTTGGTAACGACGAAGAAAAAGTAGTTCCATGCCTTAAAGACGCTTTAAAAGTGTTAGAGAAACATTTGAGAATACTGAAATCATTTGTTCTACTTTCTGTATTTTTATGTATATAAGTGTATGAATTAGAAAAATGGTAAAATATTTACTTTTCTAATAATTTCACAGTTTTACTTGACCTACGCATGAATAAAGTGACCAGACCCATTGCAATGATAATTTTACATATGGCGAAAGTATACGGAATGTGTGTACAAGTAGATCTTTAGCAGGGCTTTTAAAAGTGCTCATTTTACCGTGAACAGCTTTTATAGAAGTGTTAAAAAAATTAATCTGATCTGTTTTTCGCCGCGGTACACAAAAAACGCCTACACTACTATTTCGAAAAAAAAAAAAATCTTGTCATTGATTTGTCTTTGCACGAAAAAAAAGTTGGCTGAAGGCAACAATCACTTTATGTAAAACTTAAATTATATAAAATCGCATAAGTATATTTTCTTTCGGCAACTCAGTATTTTATTTTAACACCTTCTGGCATTTCGCTATACATTTTTATTTTCCTGTAATATAGAAGCGAATGTCACTTATACGATTTTCTCGTTTATGCACGAAAACACAAATAGTAACAGTGTGTACGCAAGGTCGCAATCGCTAAACAGTTCAATGATTAAACTCATCGAAGCTGAGTACTTTCTTTGAGTATATGGGATAGTAAGAGCACTAGAGATGTATAATAACGCTATACACGTACTTGGCAAAAGACTCTTAAGGGTGTCCAAGTGACTAAAATTATTTAATATGTTTTCAGCGTATCGCATATTTATTTCGTTGTGATATAAAGTAATAATATAAAAAAAATGATAATGCTTGTATTTTCGCTTTAAAAAAAATGTATATAATGAATAGTTTTCATATGATTTGGTATTTTTATTTAGTTGTCGATATCATGCCACGAAAACATAAAATATCCTCAAAATCTAGAAAATATTAGTTTGACTTTGAACAGTCACAATCACTAAGTTTTCGATGTAGCGGCTAGAGCACTCGCCGTCCACCAAGGCGAACCGGGTTCCATCCTCTGCCAGTTCACTCTAGATTTTCGCAAGTGGGAATCGTGCCGGACAATGCCGCTGGTCGGCGGGATTTTTTCTCGGGGATCTCCCATTTCCCCCGCCCTTGCATTCCGGCGCTGCTCCATACCATCCCTGATTCACCCTCATCGACTCTCAAGACCTCGANGCCGCCAAAATCTCTTCACTCACTCCAGTCGCACACGCCAGCAAAATGACGTCACCAGCCAGCAAAATGTTGGAACGCCATTCGCCAATCAGCGCCTGGTAACCTACTCGCCAGCCGGCGGCACGGCAATGGGGATCCTTTAGCAGCGCGCAGTAACCAATCAGACGCAAGGCCCGTTCCCAGAGCCTCGCGCAGCCAACCAGATAATTGGCCCACCCACACAAAAAGGAACCGCCACGCCATTTCGCCTCTGGGTATTTATCTACTCTGTGACTGGGCGTTCCCGTGGTCATGAATACCAGACTGAGTCAGTGTTACGCATGCGGGGGTGCTGCAGGCAAGGAAGACAAGAAATGATGAGGAAGTTGACTGTAGCTGGAGCGAGCAGGACTAGGGGGAAGTTCGAGCGGCGAGCAAACATCCTTCCAAGAGGAAGTCCCTCTGGTTGCCCCGAGGTCAGTGCTGACCCGCCCCACTCTCCGCGCCGACGGAGCGCAGAGCAGTGGACTGCTGCAAGCCATTCACGGTTATTTCCAACTTTTCTGAAGCCCTGCTAAATTTCTGCTTTCAGAATATTCCTCCGCCTCACGCAAACAAAGCTTATTCAAGTTTAGAAAGCGACACCGAAGGGACAGCGCACCGCATTCGTGCGCACTCACTTTAATAATACTTTCCATAAGAACTGTATCTTACTCGGTAATGCCAACACACTTACTTTCTCTCTGTTTTTGTTCACACTAATTATAAATGAAATATTATTGTTTATAGATAAGATATAATTAAAAGTTTGAATTAACAAACAATAAGATATTTTTCTGCTTATATAAGTATAAAACGCTTGTGGTACATGACATACTTAGCAAATAAACAAAAACTTCATACATGGGGTAATTTCTCAAAGGTCTGATTCAAAAAGTGTGAAGAAATCGCGAATGGACTATATGATACATCACGTTCAGGAATGAACGGTTCATTCCTCAGTATTACCGACCTATACTGCCCTCCTAAAGGACTCCCTAGTAAAATATTGTCTTTAAAATCAGCGTCTGCACGTATATGCGTATTTCGGTAAGTAAATGTTCTGGAAATACGATTTTGTTTTCAGGAAAGGGCGTAAAAAGTTATTGTCTAGAGCTACCATTTTTTAATTTTATCCNTGTCTAGAGCTACCATTTTTTAATTTTATCCTATTAATTATAGCCAAAGAGAAAAAAAAAGTGAAGATAGTTAAAATAAGCATTCTCAGGTCTTTCCTGCGCGGTTTACTTAAAGGAAAGGAGGGGAGAACAAAGTGGCGTCTGTTTATTCCATTGGCTCACATCTCGTGTAATAATATCCGGCTGTTACATGTGTAATTTGCAAGAAATTCAATTTCTCGGGAATGCATATCGCAGTCTTGGCAGAGCCCGTCGCAGTGCTTCTTTATAACCAGGCGTGAACTTGAAGCGTTTCAAATATTTCACTAGGGATTCCCCTTAAAAGCCATAAGTTTGAAACTGATGAAGTCGTCATACAATTTTACTTTATATTTCATTTACGTTTTGAGATAAGCCATGAGTATTTTCCACGATTTTCTAAAGGACAAATGATTTCTCTACTTAGTAAATAGGTAGAATGACTCCTAAGATATTATTAGGAAAAAANCGCACTCACTTTAATAATACTTTCCATAAGAACTGTATCTTACTCGGTAATGCCAACACACTTACTTTCTCTCTGTGTTTATTCACACTAATTATAAATGAAATATTATTGTTTATAGATAAGATATAATTAAAAGTTTGAATTAACAAACAATAAGATATTTTTCTGCTTATATAAGTATAAAACGCTTGTGGTACATGACATACTTAGGAAACAACCAAACACTTCAGACATGGGGTGATTTCTCAAAGGTCTGATTCAAAAAATGTGAAGAAATCGCGAATGGACTATATGACACATCACGTTCAGGAATGAACGGTTCATTCCTCAGTATTGCCCTCCTAAAGGACTCCCTAGTAAAATATTGTCTTTAAAATCAGCGTCTGTACGTATATGCGTATTTCGGTAAGTAAATGTTCTGGAAATACGATTTTGTTTTCAGGAAAGGGCGTAAAAAGTTATTATCTAGAGCTACCATTTTTTAATTTTATCCTATTAATTATAGCCAAAGAGAAAAAAAAAGTGAAGATAGTTAAAATAAGCATTCTCAGGTCTTTCCTGCGCGGTTTACTTAAGGGAAAGGAGGGGAGAACAAAGTGGCGTCTGTTTATTCCATTGGCTCACATCTCGTGTAATAATATCCGACTGTTACATGTGTAATTTGCAAGAAATTCAATTTCTCGAGAATGCATATCGCAGTCTTGGCAGAGCCCGTCGCAGTGCTTCTTTATAACCAGGCGTGAACTTGAAGCGTTTCAAATATTTCACTAGGGATTCCCCTTAAAAGCCATAAGTTTTAAACTGATGAAGTCATCATACAATTTTACTTTATATTTCATTTACGTTTTGAGATAAGCCATGAGTATTTTCCATGATTTTCTAAAGGACAAATGATTTCTCTACTTAGTAAATAGGTAGAATGACTCCTAAGATATTATTAGGAAAAAATACATAATGAAACATGCAGACACGTCTTGAACAGTGTACGCACTTCCGGGGCAAGGATACTCGTATTTATCTTCCATGTAAAGCCTCGCCTACAACCTGAGGCGTTCAAATGCCGCTTTTCGGCAAGAAATGACCATGTTATTATTTGATGACAGCTCCTATAACAAGCATACAATGTTGGTATAACCTCTCAAAACGTAATGTGAGAAACGTCAAGACGATATTTTCGAAAAATTTTAACGCCAACCAATCAGGAACTGAAACGTCACCCAAACTACTGGTATCAAGCCAGGCCTATTCACGTTTCTAAAAAAAGGCGGTTTCTTCACACTTTTAGAATCAAACCTTCGAAAAATCATCCCATGTATGACATGCTTGGTTGTCTCATAAATATGCCATGTATAACAATGTTCTGTATTCGTGTTAACATAAAAATGCCACGTATAACAATGTTCTGTATTCGTGTTAACATAAATATGCCATGTATAACAATGTTCTGTATTCGTGTTAACATAAAAATACTTTATTTGTAGTTAAATTAAACTTTTACTTTTATTTAATTAATACACTATAATATTTCATTCATAGTTAATATGGATAAAAACAGGGACAAAATAGGTGTGTTGGTAATGCGTAGTAAGAAATAGTTCTTATGCAAAATTATATTACACTGAGTGCGCACGAATGCGGTGCGCTATCCCTTTTGTGTAATTTTATATAGGCTGTTCACGGTAAAGTGAGCACTTTTGAGGCCCTAGCTACTTTTTTATTTCAGCCATTTTTTATTTTTTAACCACCTTTTAAAATAATTATTGCTACCTTATTAGTAAACACAGTGTGTATATTCCACCGCACTCGGGAGTTAATGTCTAGGGATAAAATAAAATATATTTATCAACTATTATTCCAAATCAAAGTGCTTATTGGTTGCTTGACATCAGGGAATGGGCAGTGTATCTGATTGGCTGCAACATGCGTGCATTACTTCATTTTGGCTCGACACGCGCCTAACAAGTTAGTCTCTAACAGTTGAGGTATTAAGCGGTGAGATGTATATGAAGTGAGGCGTAGATGAAACAGCGGAGGGATGCATGGGTGGGGGAAACGGGAGTACCCCGAGGAACCCACCAGCAAGCGGCAATATTCACCACGTTTCCCAAGAGCAAAAAATCCGGGTTTGATCTTGCCGGGGATCGAACCCGGTTCGCCGCGGTAGCGCTCTGGCCACTTCCAGCGCAGCATCTGATTGGTTAATGACCTCGTGTCGGGTTGTCAGGGCACGAGGTTACTTTTCAAGGGCGTGCTGCGAAGGTCCAGGTCGAGACACATGTAGCAGTTTTCCTGCTGGAACATTGGCGGTACCGACCATAGATTAAAGATGAGGTGATAGTTTTTTCGTATTCTGCGCATACACCCAACATTGACCCACCCCACACCAATACAACTGTAATAGTCACATGGTCATCAGTGATGAACGTGTTTGTTTGTATATAAATTTTCAAAAGACAAGCGCTTTATATGAATAAAATACTTTTACCAATTTGAAATTAATCAAAATGCATTAGAAATTGATTAAAGTAATAAACAAACATCTCAAAGCACTTGTTTACTAAACAGTGTTATAAACTCAAATCCTTTCCACGTCGTTTATGATAATCGTATTGGCGGAAAAGCTGTCCACTGTTGGGACACGGAGGGCTGGTTTCGCGCAACTAGCGTAATCGGTCAACACCACATTCCCTCTACGATACCAACGGGTTATGTAAATTAAGTTAAATATTTATGTCCCTCATGCGGTCGTTTTCGTAGTTTTTAAAATATACTGTTCACCTTATATCACTTATGTACTAGACTTCGTCCTGAAGTAAAAGTGAATATCAGCATTCCCACAAGTAGAGCGTCCCAAAAATCAACTTTCATTAGGAACATACCCCACACAACACAAGAGCATTGTTTCTGGACGTGTCTGCAGGAGTCGTGGAAATACAGCTGGGCGTCAGTATGTTTACGAATTTTATTTCAATTAATGTTAACATTCCGATATCGATATGAAATATCACTTAGATTAAGTGTAGGAAATCGATAGTAATTATCACGGATATCGAAGTAAAAATAACAAAAATATCTATGTAAAGGGAAATTTGTGCCTCAAACACCTAAATATAGCTTAATTACAATTTCATACTTCGCTTTAATCACATTTCGCAATATACGACGAAGCATATTGCCAGAACTTTCGGTCCCATACATGAGGTGCGGTATTTAAAAAATATAGTTTCGTGAGCGAGGTATCGAATCACAGTACAGACCAAATGAGTGTCCGCGATTGCAGCTCGCGGCTCTCAGTGCAAATACAGCCGCGACTGGCTTGTGTCCTGTCGCTGTCGTGGTGTGTCTGCAGGGTTGAGTGCCCAGGCTGACGACTCCCGGCCACTCGGCCTGACATGTGTATCAGTGGGTCAGCCCGAGGCCGCTAACAACATACAAACCTGTTCGCCTAGCCGCCGGCCAAACGCCCATTACGCCGGTCGCAGCAGATTTTATTTTTACCCTCTCCTGACGCTTTGATATTTCACCGCCACGCGCCTACAGAAGCGCCGAGGGAACCGGTGGACCTAATCAACACAAGGTTACGATACTTCATCCTTCCCACAGCTACGGATCACAGAGTGTAATCTATGCGCGGTTCCTTCACACTTTTTGCATAAATTCTATGAAAAATCACCCCACCTATGACATGTATCACAAGCGTTCTATACTTATGTTAACATGAAAGTATCTTTTTTTTTTTGGTTAAATAGAACTTTAACTAAAATTGTATCGATAAATTATATTATTTCATCTTTAACTAATATGAATAAACCCAGACAAAAAAAGGTGCGTTGGTAATACTTCTGATTCAGTCACCGGCAGATAGTCATCTGGGACACTGCACATCGTAGTGTAGCTCTCACAGATGCCAGAATCTGTTACGAAGTTTCTGTATAGTCGGCTACTGCGCTTCTTCGGAAACGTCTGTGAGTGTTCTGTAGTTCGACGTATCGAGCCAAAACCTCGCCTTCACGATGTCGTGTGTCCACGCTCATCACAACGGTGTACTGCGCTCACAACATCGGCCCATACAGAGGCTATTCATCGGAATCAATGATAGCTAAAAACTACTTTTTCGAAGCACTGTATCTCAAAATACACACGCCAGGTGAAATAAAAAATACTCAAGGACCTTGCATTGAACCTTGTTACAGACTTTCCACCAATAAAATGATATGGTCACCGCTTAATATCGCACAGGTACACGCAGTACGACGAAAACACTGTCATTAGTTTCAACAAGTCTTGTGTTTTTTAGGTGCACACTTTCAGACCGGTTATTTTTACCGAAGTCATACGTCCCAACTGTCTACCAGTTGTGTGACGTAATTTTCTCTTTTGAAAAAATATTTTTATACGTTTTATTATTTTATGCGTCGCTATTTCATTTGATGCACGTTGTTGAATTGATCCATTAGTCGGAAAACAAATCACTGGAAAACAGCAAATGAAATGGTTGACAAATCAGTGGAAAATGTCTCTGAATCAATAAGTAAAGGAAAACTGGCATTTTTTCCACTAATTCATCAGTTAAATCGACTGAAGTGACTGTTGAATAAGTAAGGTGCTGTTAACTTGTTTAAACAGTGGAATTCTTACTCGTTTAAATTTAGCGTGTGTGTTGTCAGGCAACCCCCTCCTCATTCTTACCCGCATCCAAGAGATAATGGCCGTCAGCAGGGCTGTTTGCAATCGTCGTTCAGGCTCGCAGATATTTTGCTCTCAGTATACAACAACGGCTCATTCAAACCCAGTCTACACAACTGTGTACGTGACGCACCTGTAGGTAATTTTTAGTCTGCATTGCACGTTGCAAACCGCAATCACCGATGATATTACCTGTGGGTAAATTATTCGCAAAACGTCTTAGGTTATAATTGGTTCACATTACTGTGGCCGAACATATAGCCTACAGTTCATTGGTTGTGACAGCGAAACAAGTGTTGTGTCGACGCACGTACTGCACGCATCATACCATTTTTTGTTTGCAACACCTAAAACCGTAAATTAAAGTGGGTCTGAAAGGGTTAATACACGTCTACGAACAGCAATAAACCATACGACCTCCTTCGAATGCGCCCCAACTGTTGATGTGCTGCCCACGTTCGACGTCCAGTTAACACCGGTGTTGGCGGTGAAACAAATAACGTACTATATACCACACGCTTCGGTGACGCTATGAAGATGTCATGGTAATCACATTTGAACACCTCCATGGATGCTACTACCTATGGACAACAGGTCTCTCAATTTGACCCGTTGTTTTCTCTGTCAGGCAGTGTTTACACTATTGGGGAAGGGAGAGTGAAGAGTGAATTAAGAGATTTGTACGGCTCTTAACAGCGAGGTATTGGGAGTCGATGAGGGCGATTGCCAGCGCCGTAATGGAAGGACGGGGGAAACGGAGATCCCCGAGAAAACCCGCCGACCAGTGGCATCGTCCGGCACGATTCCCACATGCGAAAATCCGGGAGTGACCCGGCCGGGGATTGAACCCGATTCGCCTTGGTGGAAAGGGAGAGGTTTGGGCGGCGTACGGACAGAGTATCTTAGCCCGCGAGACCACAGGACTTATTGGCAATTGAACATGCGCTGGACCAGCTGAGACACCATATCCTCCAGCACCCCGCGACCTACCTAGATGCTTGAAGAACTCGTCGGCACTTGGGGGAAGAATGCTGGAACGTCCCGTAAGACAGTATTCGAGCTCTGTATGACTCCAAACGAAGTCAGCAGCTTGTGATGCCACCAAAAGAGGGCACATTACATTTATAGTCTATTCGCTGTTTCTTCGCACTTTTTTAATCAAACCTTTAAAAAAAACCACCCCCTGCACGACGTTTTTAGTTGTTTCCTAAATATTTCATTAATCACAAGCATTTTATACTTGTGTTAACATTAAAGTACCTTATTTTTTTGTTAAACTGAACTGTTTCTTAAATTTTATCTATAACTATAATATTTTATTTATAATTNCGAGAAAACCCGCCGACCAGTGGCATCGTCCGGCACGATTCCCACATGCGAAAATCCGGGAGTGACCCAGCCGGGGATTGAACCCGATTCGCCTTGGTGGAAAGGGAGAGGTTTGGGCGGCGTACGGACATAGTATCTTAGCCCGCGAGACCACAGGACTTATTGGCAATTGAACATGCGCTGGACCAGCTGAGACACCATATCCTCCAGCACCCCGCGACCTACCTAAATGCTTGAAGAACTCGTCGGCACTTGAAGGAAGAATGCTGGAACGTCCCGTAAGACAGTATTCGAGCTCTGTATGACTCCAAACCAAGTCAGCAGCTTGTGATGCCACCAAAAGAGGGCACATTTCATTTATAGTCTATTCGCTGTTTCTTCGCACTTTTTTATTCAAACCTTTAAAAAAAACCACCCCATGCACGACGTTTTTAGTTGTTTCCGAAATATTTCATTAATCACAAGCATTTTATACTTGTGTTAACATGAAAGTACCTTATTTTTTTGTTAAACTGAACTGTTTCTTAAATTTTATCTATAACTATAATATTTTATTTATAATTAATACGAATTAAAACAGAAGGAAAATAATTGTGTTGGTAATGCCTATTAAGAAATAGTTCTCATGAAACATATTATTAAACAGACCGCGCACGAATGCGGTGCGGTGTCCCTATGGTGCAATTTTTTAGACTATGTTAAGTGGTGTTTGCATGAGGTGGAGTTATATCCTGGAAGTAGAACTTTAGCAGGGCCTCAGAAAAGTTGAAAGTAACCGTAAATGTACTATTCTATATCTTATGCTGTAAGCCAGTGGGCTGTTTATCTGACGCTATTTGTCAACGGAATTTTCCACGGTAACTTATCCTTCCTTAATGATTATATACTTAGTTGCGTGCAATTCATTGCGTAGCGTATTGATATGTCCTTTGAGGCATTTCGCTTTTTCTCTGTCCAACGATAGTGTTGATTATTTTCATTAACCCAGTTATGTAACACCAGATTAAAAATTATGTCTCAAGGCAATGCTTAAAAACCATAAGCTCCCCCATGCAAAACAGTAGTTAACTTAACTATTACGTAAATGACAATAAATAATTTGCATCCAGAACCAAAAGACGAGCTAACAGTATTCTGTTTCAACGCGGCTGTGTTTTTCAGAAGAAACGTGCAACCAAAGAAGGGAAGTGGGAGTTATTATATAAACAGCTATAATTGGAAGAACGCTTGGCAAGCGAGAGATTAATGATCATAATTTTAGGTAATACGAAAAAGGAAGGTTCCGGACAAGCCTACACTTTCACCTACGCTTTTTGGGCATACGGCTTTCTGCTTCCCAGAAAAATTTAAATCATCGTCAGAAATACCACCCATGCAAAATTTACGGTAAAAGGCTCTCAGAAAAATGTTTTCAGGCAAGTAACTTTATTCGAAACACGTCTCCAGTAAATTTATGTAGAACGCAGTCCACTTAAATCAAAGTCGTTTGAAATTAGTGAAATTTGACATACCCACTGGTACTCTGTAAGCGCTGAAATTTTTAATANTGAAAGGCTCTCAGAAAAATGTTTTCAGGCAAGTAACTGTATTCGAAACACGTCTCCAGTAAATTGATGTAGAACGCAGTCCACTTCAGGAACGCTTAAATCAAAGTCGTTTGAAATTAGTGAAATTTGACATACCCACTGGTACTCTGTAAGCGCTGAAATTTTTAATAACAGTTTCAGTGATTAAATATTACTGATTTAACTGTGTCTCCTCAAATGTTCCTTATATTTCTACTGCTCATTAATTTTAAGTGAATTTTCGCTAACTGAAATCACGTATTCTTATTTTAAGTGGAATTGTACTGACCAGTAGGAGCAAAATATAGTTTTTTATAATTTAAAAGAAAAATCTCGTGTATCATATGATGTTTCGGTAGGTTTTCACTAAAAAAAGTGAGACTTTTAATCGAGTCTGCGCCGGTAAGTTATATCATTCTCCTCTGTAAGTTAACGTGAAATAAATAATAAAGCACTTTGGTCCCTCTTAATCCACAAGGGACTATTTCGTGCATTTGAGGCACACAAGCACGGAAACGCTAACTACGATACTGACGTGCGTATCGAACGCTTGTTCGTCTCTGTGCGCCAGCCAATATACTGGTTTGACGTCTTGAAGCAGTGCAGCCATGTAAATTACCATGTTTAACGCATGAAGATAAATATTTGCTCCATGCCGCTAAGCTACTTTAAAATATCTCTTCTGCGTATTTAATTTGTACGTATCCTGTTTAAACACATTTTATGAAGTAATGCTGTTTATATAAAAATGTGTCATGTTTCTTAAATATTATTTCGAATCAGACTATAGCAGATTCTAAAGCAGAACTTTGAGTAGTTATCCAGTGAAAGATGAATATATGAAGCTTTTCACGCTTCTTCGCGGGGTAGACAGATAGGTCCACACATTGTTTAACCTTTAGACATTATCAGTGGCTACTTTTTCCTAGCAAAAAAAATTGAGTACATAGTTTTTGCATAAATACATGTCAAAATCACAATTTTATTGTTTTAGAAATGTACAAATAATGAAAACTAGCTTGCGTACAGAAATGAGATAATTCGCACTGAAAGAAGATACTAAGAGCTACTTCAATACATCTACAAAATCGTACAAGTTTTTAAAATTCATGTTTTTGAAATTAAAATTTCTTTTTCTGAAAATAACGAAATTTTTCCATATTTTTTTATTTGTAGCTGTCCTTGAATTTTAGTTGCTATGCATACCTTAAAATTAATTATAATAATACTTTTCAGTTGTCCTTGTCAGGTTTTCTGCAAGCAATTTGGTTTATTGTGTTTGTACTTTACAAAAACAGTAATTGTTTTACTTTTACGTTAATTTCGTAAATTCCATCAGATGTAAAAAAAAATTATTTGAGGGAAAAGTAGTCGCAGATAACGTTTACATGTTGAACAGTATGTGATACAAAAAATAAAATAACAAATATTTTCCGTGACCAACGCCCTTATAAAAGTGGAACCGTATACAGAACGGCTAAGAGAGATGCGCCCCC
>NQII01000581.1:1010482-1025377 GCA_002778355.1 Clitarchus hookeri | reverse complement strand
AACACAACTCTTTTCCAGCTTGCAAACAAAGAATTTTTAGTGGAACACCACGAGTGTACATACTAACATACGTAACATCAAAACATCCCTCCCTCCCCAAAACCGATAAATAAAACATTCTGTATAGGTTTCTGAAAACAAGGAGGATATAAGAGTACTGCCAGGCTTGGCCACTCCCTCTGCGCACTCAATAAATCCTTACATTCGTGACGGAAGCAGTGGGCGCGTCTGCCACCGCCCTCTCATTGATAAAGGCCGGGAAATTTCAACGGTTCATTGAACCTTTACTGCTCCACGTCCGTAAGCGGCTGTCATTATCCACTGGTACGCAGCGTTTCTGAGACACCAATACAGTGATTCTCAAACTTTCCAGGGCACTGTGGCTGAGCGGTTAACCTGCTCGTTTCCCACCAAGATGAACCGGGTTCAATCCCCGGCATGTTCTCGACACCAAAGTCCCGCGGGTTTTGACCAAGACTGCTCCTCCTGCGCCTGATCCACGAGGGTATAGCAGGAGACAACTTACTGAGCAGTAGAGGGTAGTGCAGATCAGGACTTCCCATAACATTCAGGCTTAAGATAAGGCCACTTCAGGCTATATTGTTGTCACATCAGGCTGTTAGATGTGTGCACTCCCCCACCAGACTGGACACTGTCCATAACCATGAGTTATTTGAGCTCGGTCAGGGCTCTAATTGGCAGCAGTTGAATGCTGCCAAGAGAAAGAGATCACGCCCTTTCCAATCTCAGTGGGTGGATGTTCTCCACCCGAGGGTGGTTCCACCTCACCTGTCAACAGCAGAGTAAGGAGTTTAATCCGTACGTGCCACCTTGATGGGGCCGAGGACTATCCACCTCTACGAACCCGCTTCGTAAACGAGTCCTCTTACTAGGCGGACCAGACTGACGATCCTTCGTTAGCGAGCACCAACCCTTCGATACTAACTCTGAAGGGAGCCGGCACGCTTGCTTTCCACGGCAGCGGCTACCGACCATTCATGTACATACAGTGCCAGTCCTCCAGGCAAATACCCACCTCCAGATCTCCTTCCAAGCAGAAGGTTCAACCAATGCCACCCAGAGTCCGACCCGCGATCAGCACGGCCGAAGCCGATCAATCCCCGGCAGAGGCACTCCCGGATTTTCATGTGGTAATCGTGCCGGACGATGCCACTGGTCGGCAAGTTTTCTCGGGGATCTCCCGTTTCCCCCGCCCTTTCATCCCGGCGTTGCTCCATACTCACCTCAGCCACCTTCATCGGCTCTCAAGACATCGCTGGAGGGGACTATGTACTCTCTGTCTCATGTAACTTGGCAAGATTTTGACAGTTCGGCGAAAGTAGCGCCAATGTTTACTTTTCGTTTATGTATCCTTTCGCCATCAGCTGGTGCGTCAAGTGGAGGCTGTATTTTTTATCAACACGCTGTCAGTTAATCCACTTCTCATTGTACTGTAATGCTAAACAAATCTTAAGATATTTTAGACTGACATCTGTCTAAAAAAATTATTAGGTTATAAAAATAAAAATATAAAACCTTGCAAAAAATTAAATATTTGATAACTCTTTTTTAATTTGTCTGAGACCCTGAATTTGGAATAACATGTGCGAGATGGTAGTTGTAGCTATTATCACATGTTGGACGTTATAGCTAATATATTCGAGTTGGAAATATGTGACGTGGAATAACGTTAGAATTGCTTAAAAACTATTCACGCGTGCCCCACTTTCTTCGTTTTATCAATACAATATAGTAACAACACGTAAACAAGGTAATATGTTTTCGGGAGAACAATATGGCGTATAATTTACATAGACGAACGATTACCGGCCGAATATAAATTACTAGTACTCAAAATCGCTGTACACGAAATATATGTGANGGAAACAAGGTAATATGTTTTCGGGAGAACAATATGGCGTATCATTTACATAGACGAACGATTACCGGCCGAATATAAATTACTAGTACTCAAAATCGCTGTACACGAAATATATGTGACTTTAAAAATTATGCAGAGCTCGCGGAAAAATAAAACTATTCGTATCTGTTCGTAAATTTGTTATATATTACACACGAAAGCTATTCTTTTCTGGGTGGTAATGCTTTGGGAAAGAGCGGACAGATGGCGCGTATGGCATGACAGGGCGAGGTGTGAGCCGTTTGCATTGCTCAACAGGTAGCAGCACGTTAGCCTGCCTCTTGATTCCATCTTTTTAAAAGTTAACTGTTCTTCTATTACTGGCTCGGAACAACATGAATTTGAAATACATCTCGTCAATATATAGAAAATAATAATTCAACAATATTATGCAATATTTCTGTACGCTTTTGGAACTAATATCAAGCGCTTATGGAAAAGCATGGATGGAGAGTGGGGATACGACGTGAAAAAGGTTTTGAAGTTGCGTTTCATTTGGATACGGATCGTTTTATTGTGCATTTCATTTTGAACACATATACTTTACTGCTTTATCACGAAGTTTAGTTTGTAACACTAACAACCACTGTTTTGTGACTACGTAAAATAAAATATATTAATTAATCTAAGAACTCTTTCTTATCGTGTATTTTCTGCTTGTCTGATGTGCGTCGGCAGTGCACTAAGAACAGCCAACATAATGTTAACTTTTGTTCGTTCGTGCATCAGCTGATACAGGATTTTGTAAATGGCTCTTTGTTTGTTTCGCATACGTCAAATTGCCACTCACTGACTGCCAAAATCTCGCCAACTTACGAGTATATGAGACAGACAATAGCTGCGCGTTCAATGTCAAGAAACTAGGGAGCGATACGGGCGACACTAACACGCACCC
This sequence comes from Clitarchus hookeri, assembly GCA_002778355.1. Classification (NCBI taxonomy): domain Eukaryota; kingdom Metazoa; phylum Arthropoda; class Insecta; order Phasmatodea; family Phasmatidae; genus Clitarchus; species Clitarchus hookeri. Next base: position 1,022,561 of record NQII01000581.1, on the reverse strand, counting down.
CTGGCGCCTCATCGCTCATACGTGCAAAGCGTGCAGTGTTTCCGACAAAATGTTGTACTGTGCAAATTAGATATGTAACAATGGAACTTTATTATCCGCGATGGAAGCCCACAGATTAAACTATGTCCGTATAATCGTATTTTACTCTTACCGCTTAACAGGGGTTCAGGGTTTTCACTGTTTTTGTCATAAGTTCCATTTAAGAGCGTTTAACAAAATGTTTCGCACGACATGGCATAAATAATAGTTTCTAAGGCTTTATCTACCTATTACAACTCTACCGCGTTTATTAATTTTTGACGACTGACTGCCGGCAAGAAATAAGTAATGTTTTTTTGTGGGCAGTTACAGAAATGACAACAGTAGCCCAGCAATACATGTTTTAGAGTACGTACATGAAAACTAATGTCCTATACCTTGTCGAAACCCAAAATAAAACATAAAATCTGTAATAAAAGTTATGGCGAAAATTCTGTAAATCCAAGATGGCGGGGACTCATCCCCCTTAGAAACTGCATTGGCAAGTTTTAAAAATGCGATATTCGACCATTTTCAAGAATATTTTCTACGTGAATACACTTAATATGATAAAAGTAAAGAGATAGGGACATAGATAATAGTTTTTTTTTTACCTTTTATGGCAAAAATTCGTATTTCCAGAAAATTTATTTACCGAGATACGCGTATTCGCGCAAACAACGATTTCACAGAAAATGTTTCCGTACATAGTTCTCGTAAGAGCCGCCTAAATCTCTTCACTCACTCACTCACTCAAACTTTCGTTTAGCGTGAACAGGCCCTGTTGACTCGAATATGGAAGACCCCGAGGAAAACGAATCCTTACCGAAGTTACCCGAAGTTCAGGTTTGCGGTCGTACAACTTCGGCATTAAAAAAAATTGTTACATATTTAAACAGAATATTACTGCACATCGAGTAAATAAGTAATAAAATATCATGCAGTTTTTTCTCTTTAGATGATATGAAAATAACATGCTTGGTTAGGCCTACATTATATTATTCTGTAATACAGCCATCTTTGCTATGTGCCTCTAACAACCGTGCCACGTGCATTTTCGTGAATATTTCCATGAAAATGCTTATGAAGTGTAGTGTTCCATCTACATGATTATGATTTTTATTCTCACAAATGCATTTGTGGTTTGAAATAACTGCGGATAAATGACGCAATCAATAGTTTTGCCCAAAAAATGTAAGCCAGTATTTAAAAAGAACACCCAAGCTGGCAACGTCATGTGCTGTCTGTAAACGTAACCAAGTAAACATTTCTAGTTTACTATGTTCTGGCGTTGGAATTGCCGTAGAACCTACTTCGGCGAACAAATGAATATGATAAGGTTCTCTCGCTATACCGTTGAGTTGCAACTCTATCCTTATAATGGACCATTAGGTGCCGATTGAGAACCGAACACGAACCACTAGGTATAGACTACCAACCTAACATTGAACACGAAGGATAAACTCTCAGACTAATACGGAGCAGAACCAAATCACAAGAATAACTATTTAACTACACGTTTAAATAAATCGTTGCCCTTAAACCATGACACTTTCTTCATAAAAATTAATATTAACAAATTTAATCGTTTAAAAATACAAATTATTAGTAAAATAAATTATTTTGAGAATCACTTAGGACCTAGCTAAAGACCACCAGCTGTACGTGGACCACAGTTGGGAACCACTGCGGAATGGATTAACTAATGTTGGGTTGCATGTGAGACGTTTACCTTATTTTCATAGGTTTTTAATGGTTCAGCCTTTCCCAAGTTACGACAAACAGTGGCCTACCGCATATGAAACACAATATACAACTTATTGTAATGTCTTTTTATATCATCAACCGAATTTAAAAAAATTGTTTTAGTGCCTACACAATATTTACAACCTTTTAGCGACAAAACTTCAAAAATCAAATTTTTATCATTTTTTTCTATAACAATGAGTATAGTTGCACGAATTCATAGTAGAGACATAAATATAGTTAACGACAAGCGTTTATAGTGGTGAATTGAATAATCGATGCACATTAAAATGAAGTTAGCCATAGAAAGAACGAAGGCTGCCCCAACCAGTGACATCGCTAACGGAAAGCAACGAAGACCAGCTGTCCGCTTCTTACACTACTGTGCTCANACGACAAGCGTTTATAGTGGTGAATTGAATAATCGATGCACATTAAAATGAAGTTAGCCATAGAAAGAACGTAGGCTGCCCCAACCAGTGACATCGCTAACGGAAAGCAACGAAGACCAGCTGTCCACTTCTTACACTACTGTGCTCATTGCACGTAACTATTCTTTCACTCTACACGTGCGTTTAAGTAGTTAAAATATAGACCCTATATTTAGTGACTGCCATTCTTCATCTCCTCTTCAGCACTCTTCCTAACGTGAAATATGACTCCGCTTTTTTTCTCTTTCGCTCTCTCTCTCTCTCTCTNTCAGCACTCTTCCTAACGTGAAATATGACTCCGCTTTTTTTCTCTTTCGCTCTCTCTCTCTCTCTCTTGCTCTCTCACAAGCACACGTCTATTTTCCAACCAATTCAGAAATAAATTTTTGTGACGTCAGTGTATTCGAACATGGAAACTTATCCCCATTCCTTTTTCTTTTGGAGAAGTAGTCATCCTTGAATTATATATACATATATATATACTATTATACATGCATACATACGCGTGTTTATATATATATATATATATACCCATATGAACACTTGTTAATTTTTGTTATGTACATGTAACAAATGCCTTGACAAATTCCTACTCTAATCGTCAATCTTCAGTTGCAGACTGGTACCAGATTATTCGCAAATTTGATTGGCTGTCCCTTACGCCATGTCGTGATTCACGTATTGAAACAGCTAACTTTGGTGCGTTGTTTTTCCTGTCGGTTAACGATTCATTTGTCGTCACCACTAATGCTTTCAAATTTACTGAGGCACTATTTTGTTTTCCTCGTACCGTAACTATTATTTTAATCCAGCGAGAGCGTTGATTTTTCTTATTTTTTTTACAGTTAGAAAACACAAAACCTGCTACTTTNCTATTATTTTAATCCAGCGAGAGCGTTGATTTTTCTTATTTTTTTTACAGTTAGAAAACACAAAACCTGCTACTTTGACCTATAAGTAATTGAACAGCAGAAAAAAATCTAGTGTATAAAATTGGTCACTCACATTTAAAACTGGACCTACAGTTGACTCAGTTGGTTAGTCAGTCACTTCTAAGGTCTCCGGTTCTATCTCAGGCCTTGGCAGGGTGGGGAAATTTTCGGGTGGGAAGGTAGGCGAGGGGGAGGGGGGTTTCTTCATTTTGGGGATTTAGGCAAACACTCTGCCGTGGCGTATGGGTTTTCTCGGGGCTCTCCCGGTTCCTCCCCCGTCTTAATTCCGCTGCGTCTCCACCCCCATCTCGTTTCACCTCATCCATTCTTCGGACTGGCCGGAGCGATAAATCTGTCCGTCAGGTAGGGCCAGCGGCTCTGATTAGCTCCAGCCTCGTATCACCTATACGCGACCCTGCCACAGGCGGGAACAACATGTGGATTATCATGTCTAAAACTTGATCAGTATGTCGTATTTATAACACAAGAAGTTATCGATATGACTAACGAGCCTACTTTCCTTTACATGTATGCAAATAATGTTGATGAAGTTCTCAAAGTTTAGATGGTAGGTGGGTCTTGGCAACTAATTGATAGCGATACCATTAGAAATGTAGCTAGAAACAAATGCAATACTAGTGAAATAATTACAAATACACTCGTGCCTTATCTGGGACTCGAACACAGAACGTCTCGTACCGTAAGTTGGCGTACAACCAACTGCATTACGGAGGTAGGATTCAGAGAATCAATTTCTGTAATAACAAATCTAAAGTTCTGGGAGACTGGGTTTACCAACCTTAAATATTTACAGGAACATCATTTTGAAAACAAGTGTATTAGTCACTTAAATAATGTAAGTTTACACTGTCTACTTTAGCATTATTTGAGTGCAGAATTTGGTGGAAATTGGTTTACTGGTTCCCGAGATACGACATAAAAATTTTAGTTTCTCATTCGGCGCTATCGTACAAAAAGGCCTGAAAACACGCTCTTTATAGGTACATCTGATGCTTCTAATATATAGCGTCAGCATAAAAAGTTTGGTTGAAATGTTCAAATTAGTTTATAAATATGATAAAATCATTTAAATAATTAATATTGCACCAGTTGGAAAAAGAATGCCAGACCTACTAAAATTATGTAAGTTTAAATGGCCCACTGAAGTACTACTCGTGTGAAAAATTTGGTGGGATTTAGATGATTAATTTCCAAGATATTGCATAAGTGTTACACTTATCACCTGACACTATCTTACAAAAAAGGTGGCAAAATATGGTCCCTATAGGCATATTAGAAATTTGTAATCGATACTTTCAGACATATAAAGTTTAATTGAAATTGGTTAAATTGTTTGATAGATATGACAAACTTACCTAAATTATTTGTATAGCAGACATACTGTCAATAAAGCCAGACACACTTAAAACGTGATCTACTGCAGCACTTCTTGTGTACGAAGTTCGGTGTGAGTCGGTTGATTGGTCGCAGCCAGACATATGACATAAAAGCTCCGTTTTCTCAGGTGGTGCTATCTTTATTACTGCGAAACAAAAATGTTATGTATTGGCATATTCTGTTTTTGTCATAGATACTGCTCCATTTTAAAATCGGTTGAAATTGTTCGGGACATGTGACATACAAAACTAAAATATGCACTTAGTTGTTATTTTGCAAATATGTGATTACCTCTTTGAGTCATATCAATTTAGATGGACTACTAATGTATAACTTGTCACTTGAATTTGGTGGGTATCAGTTAATTGTTTCTCGAGATAAAACACAAAAGCTTAATTTCACATGTCCTGCTATCTTCCAAAATGACGGATAAATGAGTTTGTGTAATAGCTCATTTGATGCTTGCATAGATACTGCCAGAATACAATGTTAAGTTGAAATTGTTTACTTTCTTTCATAGATAAATGGTTATTTGGTTTCGAAGATATAGAATACTAAAATTAAGTATTTATATTACCGCCATTTTAAAAATAAGGGTTCGGCCCACTTAAAACAAGCCAGTTTACATGGGCTACTGTAGTACTAATCGTTTGCCAAATTTGGGTAGGAATCAGTTGATTGTATCCCGAGGTATGACATTAAAACTTTATTTTTCATGTGTTGCTTGCTTGTAAGAGATACTTTCAGCATAACAAGTTTGGTCGAAATTGATTAAACTTTATGGTATATATTGCAAATTAACCTAAAATATTTATGTCGCTGCCATTTTGAAAATAAATACCTTATATGTTTAGATTACATTTAATAACATGACCTACAGTACTATTACTTATATGGCAAATTTGGCAGGAATTCGTTCTGTAGTTACCAATAAATTATGTAAAACCTTAATTTTTTTTCTTTGAAAACGGCGGATTAAATAACATTATCGTTTTCTAAATTCAGTGCTTACATCATGCACTGTCAATTTACCAAGTTTGGTTCAAATCGGTTAAATGATTTTCGAGATATAACAGAAAAGTTTTATTTTCTCAATTCGCACTATCTTAAAAATGGCTGACCAATTACATTATCGCTTTCTAAATTCGATGCTAACATAATGCACTGTCAGTGTACTAAATGTGGTTTTAATCGGTTAAATAATTCCCTAGATATAACATAGGCCTAGTGGCCAAAATTTTAAAATCGCCGCCATTTCGAAAATAAGTACCGGCGTGACTGACACCTATAGAAGTCCGATGTCCTTACTAAATTCTGTATATGTGGACCTTGTTTGATGAAATTTGGTCGTCGCGTGTACACGTTATTAAGGGGGGGGGGACATACATTCCAGACAGACATTCGGGTGATTGCATTAGCATATCTTTCCTGCGGAAAGTAGACTAATAACTAACCCTTCGGTACCCACTTTAATTTAAGGTTTCAGATGTTGCAAAAAAGAGTTATGCATGTTGTACTTAAGTCGACACAACACTTGTTTAGTTGTCACAGTCAATGAGCCGTAGGCTATATGTTCGGCTACATTTATATGAACCATGACTTAGACCAGTAGGACGGTTTGCAAATCACTTACCCAGAAGTAAGATCATAGATTATTGAGCTTCGCAGTGTACTGCACAGACCAAACATTTCCTACACGTGCGTAATGTTCTCAATTGTGTACACTGGGACTGAACGGGTTAATAATGAGCTGAAAAATTGGGCTACGGCCTGCCTCGCAGCTTGCGCTGTTGGGCAACGACGAAACGGCTCCCAGTGGAAAGTACAGCCCTATCAGTAGGTTTCTCCGCCACTTTTCCCTTGAAAGCAAAGCCGTGTATCGGGAGCGCTGGGACCGCGCTGTCCTAACAGCTGGATAAGCTGGAGGCTCTGTCTTGTTCCGCAGTCTCGAGCTACGACCGGCGTAAGAGAATGCCAATAGGACGCCTTGCCGTAAGACAGGCATATAGAAGGAGGGCTGCCCCCACCCCCCGCCGCCCTTCTTCTTGGGCTGACTTCGTACGCCGTTAAATGTTTCCGCAAATTGATGGATTTTCGTCACGAAAGTGTGCTTTTCATACACGAAAACGCGGTTCGAAATAATGAAGTGCGGAACTAGTGTCCGCGTTTGGGAAGCACGGTGCCTCTTTCCGTCTGGTGCGAACGTTGCTGAGGCGGCGCGAGTGTCGTCGCCGTTATAATGAGAAAATGCGACAATTACGACATCCAAGCCATTCGCGGCAAGTCGACAAACTGAACAAACAGTATAACTCGAAACTCCACAATAACACGAGGAATTGAACAATGTATGTTTGTGAATCATTGCTTCCAAATACACATAAATACACTTTCTCGTTGGTCACAGTGCGTGTATCCGGTAACTTTGTAGATAGCCTAAAAGATCGCTAGCGTCGTAATTTTTTGTTAGTGTTTCAATCCCTATAGGAACAAATTCGTAATTTTCATATTAAGTAATTATTATTTGCAAAATAACCTCTAAAATAAAATACGTATAACAGTCCTAAAACAACACTTAAAAAGATCAAATGTAGAATATTAATCAGCAAATTCATAGGAATGTTGAAATTTAAGTAAGTTGTGTCACTCACTATGGGGAAGTTGTTCATTTATATAGATAAGTATCGCGAGTGCTTTTTCCGTTGTTTTACGGACTTACTTTCAGCACTGTGGCAACCTGCGCGCAATTATAATGTTACATGGGACGCCTGAAGGGCGTATCTGAGTTCGTGAGGGATGGAGGTCTTAATAAAAATAAAATAACCAAATTTTATTTATAATTTATTCAGATAACCATTATTTACAGCATTAAACTATCTTTCTCCACTATTACTCTTTTTATTTAACAGTGAGAGCAATTTTTAATGTCTATTTCAACTCTAATTAACGTCCTTAATTGTCTCTGTTTGGTTACAATCAATTAACTCATACTCAACATTAACACGCGTTCAGTCTATCTATTGCCACCAATTATAATGTCTTTCACTCACGCATCTAGTCCAATAGTCCAGCCTGCCACCTGCACTCTTCACTACTTGATAGTCTTAGTCGCAGATTTCCCTTCCGCTGGTCTCTCGCTGCTCGTCTTCTATCGCTCGGAACTCAGCCACTCATTCGCAGATACGCAGCCACCGTCCTGTCGCTCGCCTGTTCATTCAAAACAATACTTTGCCTCGCTGCCGCCGCTATCACATAACGAATCTCTTCTCTTGCTCGCCCGNGGGGGGGGGAACATAAGCGGCGCGGACCAGCGACACTTAACAATAATGTTATGAGAGGGCTGCCGCTTATTACTTCGGATCCTATTTTCATTTTTAGTCGAAGAATTTGTTTGCGTTCGAGCCATAGCGATACGGGCGACAATAACACACGCGCCCAGCGCCTCATCGCCCCTACGCGCAAGGCGCTGAACAGACGTGCAGTGCTTCCGTCATTACACTTTCTTGTGCAAATTAGATCTGTAATAGAGGGATTTTATTACACGCGATGAAAACCCATAGATCAAACTACGAATTTACAGCTTTATATTAATATAACTGCGCAGGAAAATCATAAAAATGGGATTGTTGACCACTTTCACGATTTTTTTTCCTTTAGGATAATCTCGAAATTAGAAAACAAATCTGCACGGGCTTAGATAATTTTTTTTTTTAACCTTTTCTGGAGAAAATTCGTATTCCCAGGACATTTACTTGCTGAGATTCGCGTAAACGCACCAACAACGATGTACATAAAATATGTCCGGACTACTAACTCTTACGAGAAAAGTGACACAGGCCGGCTCATCGATGGCATTAGCGGGGAAAACTAACTTTCTATTGGTGGCAAGTCTGTGTAGCAAAGCTCAATAAAGACGTCTACCCTAGTTTTTCTTCATTCGTGGTNTAACTTTCTATTGGTGGCAAGTCTGTGTAGCAAAGCTCAATAAAGACGTCTACCCTAGTTTTTCTTCATTCGTGGTTAATAAATTGTCGGTTACACAGCTGCCCGTAAGGGCCGTTTCTAGCTGTGTTGGAGGAAATCGAAAATAGTGTTTCTTATACCACCCGTGACGTCTTGGAGTATGCCTGGCGTGTTTAGAAGTTCCATTCCTAAGTCGTCTGAAATAGCATTCCTTCAGTAGGTAACCATATAGCAAATACATCTAGCAGTACTGTATTAAAATAATGGATTCTAAACTTGTTGCAAAGCATTTCAACTGTCAGATAGGCAGGCGCCTTAAATGTAACATTCGTTTAGTGCTTACTGACACCCTTATGTATAACCCTGCAAATCGTGTGGCAGATAACCACTATAGACCTTAACCAAACTCATTCCTATTAACACTGTGTACCTGGGATTCATACCCAGAACCTCCCATACCGTAAGTCTTCGCAAAAAACAACTACGTCAGGAAGTTGGAGATTCGTTTTGGTTCCACAGTTCCATGTTGTTTCATGATGGTGCTGTGTGCAGTTAGTGCCAACTGTGCACGATCAACGCACTGCAATTGCATGTTCACAACGGCAGTCAATTCTGTTTCGTAGTGTCCGGTGAACGTAGTCGACCTCGACTATAGACAATCAGCTTTCCCTGACGAGATTAAGCGGCAGAGCAAAAACTCTACGAACTACAATAACTCTCGCCGCATGGCGACGGCAGCTTTTTATACCGCATAATCAGATACTACTACATGAAACTTGCAACACGTACAGATCTTAGAATGTGAGTTTTGGTATCGACGTCGGTGCCGACTTTGGCGATGCTTGTACGCATCTCAAGGCTATAGCAAATCGAAAAAAAAAATGACACATGTTGTCGCATTGTCTATGTACGATGTCGACGCTAGCATGTCGTACAACAGTAATCCAGTGTTCATAAGTTGAATTATAGTATTTTTTAACAAGGAGGCAAAAAGTAGGCTGTCTTGCAGCCTTTCAGATTTTAATTTGGATTTGGAAAGAGCTTATTAACGTCCCCCGGCTTCCAAATTAACTTATGATCTAACTTAAACCAACACCCATGCCTTACTTGGGATCAGAACCCAGAACCTCTCGCACCGCAGACCGGCGGCGCACCAACCGACTGCAGCACGGGAGGTAGGCTTTCAGATTTGAAGTAACGCCACCGTAGACGTTTTGAAGCAAGGATCGCTGCCTGAATGTCATAGACACTTTGAGACTTCGTGGAGGTGGGCTGACTGCAACGAACCTAATGGCGGACATGTGTAATATAAAAACCGAGTGAGGTGGCGCAGTAATAACACGCTGTACTCGCATTCGGGAGGTTCCGGGTTCTATTCCTTGTCCAGCCGCCCCGGGTGGGAGTAGATATGACTCTCAACTGCTGTTGTGGAGCCACCAAGTGTCAAATAAACCAGAAACCAGACTTTTCTGTAAGGTTTTGCATGGTTACCGGACATTTACGGTGGGGGGTGGGGGTAGTCACGAGTTTCCCAGGGATGTTGGGGCTGTGTTACTATATCTGGTGGGGATAACTTAAACTACGGAAGGGACTTTCTCTTCCGGCCTAGAAGGACCATCTCAGTTAGTTTGAGAAAATTCATCTGACCCATAACTGTGTCGAGAGTATTGCCACCCCTAGTATCATAGGTTAGCTGGAAACACAGTTACGGTAAGGGTTGGTTATGCACAAGCCAATAGCCTCTGCCATCTCCTTGTCCCACTTGGTTGAGGTCAGCAAACTTTGGAAACTACCAGGCGTTCCCTACGCCATGTTTTACTAAAAGGGGTACCTGCCTCCCAGGCTGGTTATGTATTAGTCATGGGCAATCATGACAGTTCAGCCTAATGGTGGGCTGGTCGATTCATTAACAGTCAGACCGTTGGGGCCCAAGCACTGGGTTTTAATGTTAAGAAATTCAAGTGAATGGGAACGTACCATATCGGGGTTGGGGCATTAGTCCTGTTGGATGAAGAATCCACAAGTGTTATGAAAAGGAAGGAGTAGAGCGGGCTGATCTTACTACTCTAAAGGTTCCCTTAGTCTATATGGGAGGGGGTGGGGGGGACTCACCCCCGGCGCCCGGAGGTCAGATTGAGGATGGACTCTTGCAGTGTGTTGAAAATCGCACACAGCAATGGAACCCCTATTGTCGTGAAGCAAGCGGGCTCCATAACATAAATGAAACGAAGACATCTGGTTAAAGATTACTCTGCAAAAGAAAAAAGTTGGGAGACTGTGGATATGGGACTTGATTCTCGTAATGAGACTATGCCCAGTAGGACAGGCATATCGGAGGACCGTGTGGGGTGTGGACCCTATAACATTTTACCATATGGGGTCCGCATCACGCTGGGCCTACTGGTGTGTTTCTCCTAATCTTGGACTAGGTTTAGTCCAAATATTGTCGTTATGGGCAGGAAAACGATAACGAGAGCAACATAAAAGATCCTGTATAGTCATAAGGTATAAAAAAATTCCATACTATGTCACTACTCTAGTGATAGTTAACGCTGTGTACTGGAGTATGCACATTATGATTGTTGTTGTTGTTGTCCAGCCATCCTGATTTCGGTTTCCCATGGTTTTCCGAAATCGCTCCAGACGATTGCTTGGTTTGTTCCTTCATACAGGCCATAGCCGCTTGATCCCACCTTAACTTTCGAGCTCACCCAAGCACATGGTGAGGTATACGGTTAATTATATGTTCACAAGAAAATCTTGACATCGACAGACTTGGCAGAGAGAATTTTACCGCGGAGGGGGGAAGGGAGGGAGGTTAACATTTTTCCACTCAAATTTTACTCATTTTTGTACGGACAGAATTAGATCTGCAAAGTGAAAATTTTGTACCCTGCTCTCGCTATTAAAATATTTTCTAGGCCTATTATAAAATCTGCCCCGGAGTGATATTTAATGCTATTGTAATGACTTTTCTTGAGTTCGCGAATGCAATTTTTAAAACATTGACTTCTGGCAATGAAATAAATGATTGTCCTACGCCTCAGTGGCATGCGTTGAACTGTTGCAAGGTAAGCTGGTGCTTGCTCACTGCTGTACATACTAGCAAGCAACAGGGTACAGCACAGAGCTAACGCCAGTTTACCTTGCAACAGTTCACCACACGCCACTGCTACGCCTACATTGTTAAGGCGATGTCCACAACTGGCTCACCTGCGAAGCTAGATCCTACGGCTCCCCCTGGCCTACCAGCAGGCGATACCACTGGTCATCTTGATACCTGTACTACAACCTCAAACGATCTACAAGTTCCTTCTTTCAATTTTTTGTATCTCTGTGTGTTAAGGAAACAAAGTGGTGTCAAGAGTTCGCCTCGTCTTTTCCTCCGCTCTTCCGCCGCTTCTAATTGGCCGTAATTGGTGTCCGGGTGGGACGATGACGTCACACCGGCTCGGGAGAAGGGGGTGCATCCGACTAAATGACAGCGGCACGACCGAGCGTGCGAAATTTTTTTTGTCCCTTTGTGCCTCTCAGCTGGCGAAGGAAGAAGGAGCGAAGAGACTACGCACGTCACGTATCCGACCCCCCCCCCCC
>NQII01000581.1:939508-1007339 GCA_002778355.1 Clitarchus hookeri | reverse complement strand
TCGACGACGCCGGACACAGGAGACGGCTTTCCGGAAGCCGCCGCCGCCACCGGAAGTGCGTGGAGCGCTGCGGGCCGGAACTCGAGCTTCGAAGGGGAGAAATAACCGCCGTAACCGCCCGCCCACAACGCGGGATGTTCTGACGCCGTGCGTACACACGCTCACTGCAAGTATAGGTTTGTTCGGGGTTAAATTGGCACTTTTAAAAGTCCCGCTTACTTTATACTTTCTGTCAGTTCAGTATTTTTCCGCCTGTCTACAAATTAGGCCCCCTCCTGAATGAGTAGTCGTGCAATCAGCTGTCGGCAGTCCAACGGTCGGTCAAACGTAATCTATGACTGATGACTGTTCGACTACAAGTTACCAGTAGCCAACTGTAGTTCGTTACTCTTGTAACGTAATTGCCTGTATTATAACCGGGATAAGAGTAGAGTAAAAAAAACGCCAAGGTAACAGTCTACAGGATAATTTTTTTTTATCATTTAAAGAAGAAAATAACCAGCTTATAATTTATTAAGTTTAACATTACTGTAACAAAAACAAATTATGTTATAGTTATAGTATAATTTTAATGGATTTTGGGTAAAAAAATAATAATTATAAGTTAAAGTAAATGCTCATGAAAATATTTTCGGCTGAATATTCATATTGAATATTCATATCTGCAGCCTTAATGATATTTATTTCCATGTTAGAAAAATGTAATTATTTGTAGTAACGGTAATTTTACTTCCAGCATTATTTTGCCAGCTTCTCGTTGTGTACGTATATCGACAACTGGCAGCTGCTCGTTCTGTAGGAGGGCCTTAACACTGCCCTTGACCAAGTGACTTAGTATCCATTTATACATCGACAAACAATGGGAAATGGTCAGATGAAATGGCCAGACATATAGATACGTTACTGAAAAGTCAGTTCTTTCTTTAATGTACGTACAAAAATAAATGTAACAAATTTCAGTCGCTACCATTTTTACTATTACACTTTCAATAAGGCATTTACTAAGGACCGCTGCCAACATTACCGTAAGTAATTGTATAAATATTTACATTAAAATATACACAGTTACGAGCATGTTATTTTTCTCACGACAGTTAGCCACGAATCAATAATTGCGAAGGTTACTTCTTCGTGCCGAAAATGCGTGCACAGAACAGGATGTCCTGTCCGTTTGTACGCGGGCATTCCGTTTCCTTGGAGTGATTTCGACCACTGCAAAAGTGTTAAGTTTTATTTTAAGGCGTTAGAGAACGCATGGGACATGAATTAAAGTCAAACAGGTTGATTGAAATATACAGGTATTTGGAAGCCTACACATACGAATAAAGAAACGGCAATGCCAAGTTATGGTCTTTCGTCATCTTGGCAAACAAATGTTTTTCCCAGTGTGGTGCGTCTTTGTCGAGGTATTTCTTACACTCTAATTGTGTGCATTTCACTCAGGCACAAGCTATGGTGAATGGATGTGTATTAACAAAGGCTTATTCAGGCAAAAATCATATACTGAATATGAGGTACGGTTTATTCGCGCTTTCTTCAAACTTTTCAAATCAAACCTTTGAAAAATAACCCTATGTATGACGCGTTTGATTGTTTCCTAAATATGCCGCGTTCTACAAGTGTCTTATACATGTGAGTAGTATATAAATGGGGGTTCTGCGCCACCTGGCGCCTGGCAAGGGGCAGGGGGCAAATGGCGCGCGCTACGCAAGGCGGTCGCGGGGAGGGTGCGGGGAGGGGGGCGCCATTTGCCCCCTGCCCCTTGCCAGGCGCCAGGTGGCGCAGAACCCCCATTTATATACTACTCATGTGATAACATTAAAGCACCCTATTTTTAGTCTAATTGAACTTTTACTTATGTTAAATCTATAAATTATAATATTTAGTTTATAATTAATATTAATAAAGACAGGGAGAAATTAGGCGTGTTGGTAACGAATAGTAAGAAATAGTTCTTGTGCAAAATAATATTACACTGAGTGCGCACGAATCCGGCGCGTAGTCCATTTGGTGTAATTTTCTTGGTTAAGTTCTGTTTGCGCCAGGCGGAGGACTATCCTGGAAGTATAACTTTAGCAGGTCTTCATAAAAGTCTGAAGTGACCGTGAACAGCATATAGACCGATTATTCGTTTTCTACGCATGTACCCAACATTAACCTATCTCAAACCAACACAACTGTCAAAGTCACATGGTCATTGGTCAACAGTGATGAACCTGTAAGTTAATATATTAATTTTCAAAGACGATTCCTTTCACTATACGGGCGTAGCTTAATCTGTGGGTTTTTATCGCGTGGAATAAAGTCCCCACTTGTAATTTGCACAGTACAGCACCACGACGGAAACATCGCACGCCTCGTGCGTAGGAGCGGGTGCATGTTGGTGTAGCGCTGGTCACCAAAAATTTCATTATTTTATATATCTACGAAATATGGTTCAACCTGCAGAAATTACAAACAAGCACCATTCCCTCGCTTAAAAAAATATTATACGGCATTTTTTTTATAATGTCAAGTAAAAATATCAGTTTTTTAGGATGTACAAATAATAAAAATAACTCACTTATCGAAACTAGACAATTCACATTTAAATAATATACCACAAGTTACTTCGAGAAATCTTTAAAATCACGCTCTGAAAGGTTTTCGCAATTTTTAAAAACTGCTTAAGAAAGTTTTTGCACATTTTTTATTTGCCGTAGTCTATGATTTTTTTGTAAATAAAAGTTTCGCCATTAATACCTTAAATGAATCAAAAAATTTTACGCGAGAAAAGGTTACTTACAAGTAATGTCTACAAGTTGAACAGAATTCCGTTCAAAAATAAAATAATTAATATTCTGGGTACCAGCGCCATTAAACGTCTCGTCAACAGTGAATAAGAGAAGGAATTCGTGACTTGGACATATCCATGGCCTGAACTATTAATAATAATAATTCCGGATGGCTGGGCTGCGAATCGAACCCGGGCCCTCCCGAATGCGAGTCCAGTATGTACCACTGCTCTACCCCGCTGGGCGTGGCTGATCGCATTGGAAGACGGGTGGCTTTACGAGAGGATCGTTACAAATATCTTTCTCTTGTAATCGATGAGCGTTGGACGATGGGGAAGCCCTAAGGTTACCAACTTTATCAGATTGGGCGTAAAGGACACTTCCGACAACTCGACACACGTCTGACCCCAGTGAAGTGATCACGGAAAATTGTTAGGTATACAAGAGAACATTATAAAGTAACATAATATTAGTTGCAACTACAAAACGTGTAACTAAAAATCACCGACAAACTCCGAGAAACTGCTGAAAGTATGTGACGAAAATGTGTGTATGTATCATTTTTCCTATACGTGATTGTTAGAGGAGCTATGCGCCNCAGTGAAGTGATCACGGAAAATTGTTAGGTATACAAGAGAACATTATAAAGTAACATAATATTAGTTGCAACTACACAACGTGTAACTAAAAATCACCGACAAACTCCGAGAGGTGATTCCTGCTGAAAGTATGTGACGAAAATGTGTGTATGTATCATTTTTCCTATACGTGATTGTTAGAGGAGCTATGCGCCCNCTGCTGAAAGTATGTGACGAAAATGTGTGTATGTATCATTTTTCCTATACGTGATTGTTAGAGGAGCTATGCGCCCCCAAACATCAAATTTTTCAAATTATTTTCGTTACAATATCAGGAATTACTTGCGGTTAAGAAACAAATCGATGAATAGTCTTTTGTAGAACGGAGATCTTATACGTGTGAAAACGTCGTTGGTAATGTCATCCCCTTTCATAAAAAAATAGAAGTACTTAATCGTAACAAATCACAGAGTGGCAACCCCTATTTTCCTGATGAAGGGGGATGAGATTACCAACCGTATTTTCACAGGGGTAAGATCTCCATTCTACAAAACACTATTCACCGATTTTTTTCCTTCATCGCAAGTAGTTCTTGATATTTGTAACAAAAATCATTTCAAAAATTTGATTTTTGAAGGGGGGGGGGGCATATCTGCTCTAATAATCACTTTAGAGGAAAATGGTACATGCATTTTCGTCTTACATTTTCGTCAGGAACCACCTCTCGGAGTTTGTCGGTGATTTTTAGTTACACGTTGTATAGTCCATTCATGGTTACTTCCAACTTTTCTGAAGCCCTGCTAAAGTTCTACTTTCTAACTATCCCTTCGCCTTATGCAAACCAAGCTTAACTACGTCTAGAAAGTTACGCCAAAGGGACATCGCACCGCGCTCGTAAGCCGTAAGCACTCCATTTGTAACATTTTGCATGAGAACTATTTTTTACTAGGCATTACCAACCCACGTATTTTCTCCCTGTTTTTATTGCTATTAATTATAAATAAAATAATATACTTTATAGATAAAATATAAGCAAATGTCCATTTTAAGCAAAAATAAAATATTTTTCTGTTAACAGAAATGTAAAACGCTTGTTACACGTCATATATTTAGGAAACAACCGCCAAAGAAGTGACATATGGGGTGATTTCAAAGGTTTAATGAAAAAAATTGTGAAGAAACCGCTAATAGACTTTAGTCATAATGCAGTGTGGTACGAATTTTTTATTTAATCTGCTTTAAAAGAAGCGACACCAACACACNAATGGACTTTAGTCATAATGCAGTGTGGTACGAATTTTTTATTTAATCTGCTTTAAAAGAAGCGACACCAACACACACGCTGCAAGAAACGATACTTTACGAATTTCGGCAAGTACTTCTTCCACGAACGCACTTGTTGACGAATCAATCCCAGGATACGGTAAATTCCCTACAATAAGGGACAGTTGGCAACCCTAGGAAGCCCGGTGGAATACCGAAGCGGAGAAAAGCAGCCTTCCAGCACAGACTGTGTAGCGTATCGATTTCGCGACGTAGCGAATGTGACTCAAGGCATGCTGCCGCANAATAGACTTTAGTCATAATGCAGTGTGGTACGAATTTTTTATTTAATCTGCTTTAAAAGAAGCGACACCAACACACGCGCTGCAAGAAACGATACTTTACGAATTTCGGCAAGTACTTCTTCCACGAACGCACTTGTTGACGAATCAATCCCAGGATACGGTAAATTCTCTACAATACGGGACAGTTGGCAACCCTAGGAAGTCCGGTGGAATACCGAAGCGGAGAAATGCAGCCTTCCAGCACAGACTGTGTAGCGTATCGATTTCGCGACGTAGCGAATGTGACTCAAGGCATGCTGCCGCATCCCGTGTGACTAAGTGAGTGCTCTTTGTGGCGTGCGCAAACGCAGTAGTCGCTCTCCTTTCTTCACAATATGCATGGTTAATTTAGCAACTGTGAAAGCAATGCGTAAGAACTTCTTACATCTCATTTTGCATCCTCCCGTCGCGTTCAAAAAATGTTCACTGTCATGCTTCTAGTGACTTCAATTATTAGAAATAGGTTTTGTGGGACCAACGAAATTTTTATTTCTAAATGCTCTTAACAGTAAAGTGAGCACTTTTGAAATCAACCTTTGAAAATATTCACTGCCCATATAACTACATATGTGATGCAGCAGACACTGGCTTGCAGTCTCATAGTTAAGTTGGCAGCGAATTGAGAAAAATAGTTCAAAACTTTGGCGTTGTACTGAGAGTGTAATGTTTAAATTTATAGCTACTGTAGTCTAAATTTATTGTTTATACTGACAAGAGCATGGATTTGCATATCATTAACACATTTATTTTCCTAAAAGATTTCACTGTTTCGCTCGATTGAAGCATGGATAAAGTGAGATGGTCCACGGCAATGTTAATCTTACATACGACGGAAGGATACAAAATGAGAAGAAAAGAAGATCCTAATAAGGCTTTCAAAAGTACTCAATTAACCGTGAACAGTCTCTAAATAACCGAACATAAATATAGCAGCTCTTACTAATTATTTCATTGGCTGAACTAAATATTTAATACGGCAAAATTAATATTGACCAACACATTTGGTTTACGAAACCAATAATTGCGTTGGGTTAAAAAAAAATGTGCACTGTAAAAGGAAATTCAGTAAACTTCCTAACCAGTAATGGAAGTCTTTAACCTATACACAGGTAGTATGGGAAATAACCATGCATTTGGCTGCAAATATAAAAGCGTTAATTGACGCAAATATAATCAATTCACGGTCACTTCACACTTTTCTGAAACCCTGCTACAGATCTGCTTCTAGGATATTCCTCCGTCTCGTGCAAACTAAGCTTAACTTAGTCTGGAAAATTACACCAAATACGCCGCATTCGTGCGCACTCAGTTGTAATAATATTTTGCATGAGAACTATTTCGTACTAGGCGTTACCAAAACACATATTTTCTTACTATTTTTATTCATATTATTTATAAAAGAAGCATTATTATTTATAAATGAAATACAAATGTAATTTTAATTTGACCAAAAAAAGGGTATTTTGTGTTAACACAAGTATAAAATGCTTGTAATACATGGCATATTTAAGAAATAACTATAACACGTCATACGTGAGGTGATTTTTCAAAGATTTGATTCAAAAAGTGTAAAGAAACTGCGAATAGACTATACACAAAGTTGGGAACGTCACTTTACATTTGACTTTNATTTGATTCAAAAAGTGTAAAGAAACTGCGAATAGACTATACACAAAGTTGGGAACGTCACTTTACATTTGACTTTTACCTGAAAAAATGTAGGAAAGGTACCATGGAAGTATGAGAAATTGAAGGGAAAAGGGGAAAAGGAGGGGTGAGTATGGTGGGAGGAGAACTTCGCCATTCATGCTTTCTCAATACGCGTATACTCTGATGTGATTAATTTGCAGACAATTTCTTAGAGTATGATAAAAATAAAGTACTGGTTCAGACAACTCTACAAAACAGTTTGGCTGAGTGTCCATGTGTTGGTATAGCAGTGCCATTAAACTATTAGAAACATAATTATTTTACTACTACTACTACTGCCTAGTTAATTTAATGTCTAATTAAAAAAGTTCTTTCAATGGCTGACGGCACAAACATTACTCTTTGAAACGATTAAGACAAGAAAATACTATTTCAAAGTCGCTGCCAACATTATTGCTGGTATGCTTGGCGTTAGCGTCGAAATTATTCTAAGAAGGTAAGGATTTTTTTTTCATTGGCTGGTTTAAAAAGTGTTCAGCTAATCGTGAACCATCCACGCACGCCCTGCAAGCGTATAGTGTATCTTGGCTGTAACTCTCTGCCCCAACTATATACTTTTATGTTGGCTAACCTGCATCGGCGTTGTGACAATTGCNTGCTGCCGCATCCCGTGTGACTAAGTGAGTGCTCTTTGTGGCGTGCGCAAACGCAGTAGTCGCTCTCCTTTCTTCATAATATGCATGGTTAATTTAGCAACTGTGAAAGCACTGCGTAAGAACTTCTTGCATCTCATTTTGCATCCTCCCGTCGCGTTCAAAAAATGTTCAGACAGTACGAAGATCACTGAAGTTAATAATCTTATAGGTTTTGTGGGACCAACGAAATTTTTATTTCTAAATGCTGTTAACAGTAAAGTGAGCACTTTTGAAATCAACCTTTGAAAATATTCACTGCCCATATAACTAAATATGTGATGCAGCAGACACTGACTTGCAGTCTCATAGTTAAGTTGGCAGCGAATTGAGAAAAATAGTTCAAAGCTTCGGCGTTGTACTGAGAGTGTAATGTTTAAATTTATAGCTACTGTAGTCTAAATGTATTGTTTATAATGACAAGAGCACGGATTTGCATATCACTAACACATTTATTTTCCTAAAAGATTTCACTGTTTCGCTCGACTGAAGCATGGATAAAGTGAGATGGTCCACGGCAATGTTAATCTTACATACGACGGAAGGGTACAAAATGAGAAGAAAAGAAGATCCTAATAAGGCTTTCAAAAGTACTCAATTAACCGTGAACAGTCTCTAAATAACCGAACATAAATATAGCAGCTCTTACTACTTATTTCATTGGCTGAACTAAATATGTTATACGACAAAATTAATATTGACCAACACATTTGGTTTACGAAACCAATAATTGCGTTGTGTTAAAAATGTGCACTGTAAAAGGAAATTCAGTAAACTTCCTAACCAGTAATAGAAGTCTTTAACCTATACACAGGTAGTATGGAAAATAACCATGCATTTGGCTGCAGATATAAAAGCGTTAATTGACGCAAATATAATCAATTCACGGTCACTTCACACTTTTCTGAAACCCTGCTTCAGATCTGCTTCTAGGATATTCCTCCGTCTCGTGCAAACTAAGCTTAACTTAGTCTGGAAAATTACACCAAATTCGCCGCATTCGTGCGCACTCAGTTGTAATAATATTTTGCATGAGAACTATTTCGTACTAGGCGTTACCGAAACACATATTTTCTTACTATTTTTATTCATATTATTTATAAATGAAGCATTATAATTTATAAATAAAATACAAATGTAATTTTAATTTGACCAAAAAAAGGGGTATTTGTGTTAACACAAGTATAAAATGCTTGTAATACATGGCATATTTAAGAAATAACTATAACACGTCATACATGAGGTGATTTCTCAAAGATTTGATTCAAAAAGTGTAAAGAAACTGCGAATAGACTATACACAAAGTTGGGAACGTCACTTTACATTTGACTTTTACCTGAAAAAATGTAGGAAAGGTACCATGGAAGTATGAGAAATTGAAAGGAAAAGGGGAAAAGGAGGGGTGAGTTGGGTGGGAGGAGAACTTCGTCATTCATGCTTTCTCAATACGCGTATACTCTGATGTGGTTAACTTGCAGACAATTTCTTATAGTATGCTAAAAATAAAGTACTGGTTCAGACAACTCTACAGGACTGTTTGGTTAAAAAAAATATATATATATTTTACTGTCTGAAAAAATGTTTCCATGGAGTGTCCATGTGTTGGTACAGCAGTGCCATGAAACTATTAGAAACATAATTATTCTACTAGTTAATTTAATGTGTAATTTAAAAAGTACTTTCAACGGCTGACGGCATAAACTTGAAACGATTAAGACAAGAAAATACTATTTCAAGGCCACTGCCAACATTATTGCTGGCATGCTTGGCGTTAGTGTCGAAATCTTTCCAAGAATGTATAGAATTTTTTTCATAGGTTGGTTTAAAAAGTGTTCAGCTAATCGTGAACCATCCACGCACGCCCTGCAAGCGTATAGTATATCTTGGCTGTAACTCTCTGCCCCAACTATATACTTTTATGTTGGCTAACCTGCATCGGCGTTGTGACAATTGCNGTATCTTGGCTGTAACTCTCTGCCCCAACTATATACTTTTATGTTGGCTAACCTGCATCGGCGTTGTGACAATTGCACTGTAGAGGGAATATGGGGTAAAGTGCGCATAAGAACTGCGCAGTAGCCACTCTGTGCTACAACACTGGACTGCTTTTGNTAGAGGGAATATGGGGTAAAGTGCGCATAAGAACTGCGCAGTAGCCACTCTGTGCTACAACACTGGACTGCTTTTGAGCCTTTCTACACTTATTTTAGACTAGTTTAATGCAATTAGAATACATTCAAGTCAGTCGAAAGTATTTATTCATATGAAAGGAAGGGTCTCTACAAAATTCAAATTTATACAAAAACGTTTCTTATTGTTGATCATGTGACTTTGGCAGTTGTGTTTGCGATGGGGGTGAGTTAGTGTTGGGGAGATGCGCACAAGACGCAAAATCGGTCTACTTCATATTTACTCTATAATACGCACCCTGCAGGTTTTTGGTTCAACCCGGTCTCCGCCACGTGTGTTAACATTCAAAGAGTTCCCACAGTTAAGGAATAAATGCATTACAAATTTCGGTACTATTATTTATTAAAAACTAAATTTGAGTGCAAAAATGTGTGTTGTCTGACTACAGTGATGCTGGAAATGAAGGCATTTTGTCATATTTCCCTTCTGACTATTCAGTTTTTCANCAAGAATAATATTTTATCCAGTGTAAAGTCGAGTTCTAAGGGAGGAGCTGAAGCCCCGTTTGCCCCTCCCTTCCGCCCGCCACTGCGTGCTTTGAGAAAGCACGAATAGAAGAACTTTATTTCGTACGTCCACCGTAACTTTCCTACTTTGCTCAGGAACTAATAACATTCGTAGTTATGTCCCCGACTTTGTATAGAAGCGACGCTCAAGATTTATATATTTCCAGTCTGATACATGGTAAAATTTTTATAAAAAATTTTTTATTAGAGTTTACAAATTATTACTAAAAAATTTTACAGTGAACTTCGCTTGTTTCACGGAAATAAAATTTCAGACAAGTTAAGAACAGAAACAGAGGTCGCTTATATGTAATATAATGGTTAAAAAGTTTAATTTTTAAAAATAATTGCGAAAGAGAATGATTAAAACAAAGTTGAAATGTCAGTAAATTCAATACGTTAAGTATGAAATGAATTCTGCACGTAGATTAGTTTTTCTGATCTAAAAATTATATTGATCGTGTTGATATTTGAATTCAATAAAAAATAATTCATATTTATTATTCCGATACTTAGAGTCGGCTGGTTCTCCGTTTCCATTTGTCAGGTTTAATTATATATATAGGCTGTTCACAGTAAAGTGAGCACTTTGGAAGCCCTAGTTACTTTTTCCTTTCAGCCATTTTTNAATTATATATATAGGCTGTTCACAGTAAAGTGAGCACTTTGGAAGCCCTAGTTACTTTTTCCTTTCAGCCATTTTTTAATCCTATAAACACTTTTTTAAAATAAATATTGCGATGTAAGTAATAAACGCAGTGTGTATATTCCACCGCACTCGCAAGTTAACGTCTAAGGTTAAAATAAAATACATNCGATGTAAGTAATAAACGCAGTGTGTATATTCCACCGCACTCGCAAGTTAACGTCTAAGGTTAAAATAAAATACATGTATTGACTATTCTTCCAAATGAGTGGGATTTCAAAAGTGCTCACGTTACAGTGAATAGTCTATAATCAAAGATGTTAAGAAGATGTAAAATGAATTTAATAGTTGCATTTTAAGTTTTAAATTTTTATTTGTATTCATCCGTATAATAAATATGCCAAAAACATTTATATAAGGCTGAGTGGTTGCAAAACTACAGCCATAGGTCTCCGCGGAACATTAGGTTACTTGTTATTTATAAAATGTGCAAAGACAATTAGCCCTGTTTCTCGCCTCTAATGGTGCTAACTAACTACTGCTTGTTGACCTTGGCAGCTTTGTAGCGGCGGTTTTTAAGGTAGGTCGAAAGGTAGTCTTTCTTTGCTTTGTTTTCATGTTTCTCGAAAGTATTCAATATTCTGAGATTGTCGCGTTTGCTTGTTAAGCCGTTTCCTGTGTCTAGACACGTTTTCAACCGACGTGCAGTCTTGCAGACGTACAGCACGGATATTTGAATATTCACTGTTTTTTCCTGATTAAAATTACAAATGTGTATTTCATGTTCGTATAATTCTTTAAATCTGTTGCTTCGACATTTTTATACCCAAAACTGTTTCTATTTTTTTTTTAATCCAGGTAAAAATATATATATATTTTTAAGAAATCGAGAAAATTTAATACCATTTTGAGAAAAACTCTATTATCCGTGTGGAAAAAATAGCCGAAAATAGTTTAATTTTTTCAAACCAAATTACACTTTTAATTTTAATAACGTTTACGCAATTTCACGACAAAATAATTCAGTTCCCGTATACTAAGGGTTGAGTAGTTTTGAAATTAAAATGCCCAGAGACAGGTAGGATTTACCCTTCTCCCTCCTATTCCCCAATTTTTTTGGGGCTATGAACGCGTATTTAAAGCTGTTAAGTTTTAAAAGCAATTGGAACGTTTTATTTTGTCATCACAACCCGGTGCAATACAAAAAATTACTATATTTTTCCAAGTACGAAATGACAAAACACAACCTGATAATTTAACAGCTTACGACAGCGTTTTTTTGGCAAGGAGTGCGAAATGATAACAGGAACAATTTTGAAAAAGATTTTTGGGGTTTCTGTAGAAAGTAAATGGAATATTTAAAAAAAAACGAGCTCTTAATACAAAATTAAAAACAAAATAACGCACCACTCATCCCTCTACCTTGAACTCAAATTATTCACTCGAAAGTTACTTACACTGTGAAACAATCAGTTTAAGTAGTAAGAAGTGTGATTTATGTTGCGAACCAATCACGCACAATTTTCGGCGAAGGACGGCGAACACTCTCATCTTTAGCTGACTGAGTTTTTAAGACAACTGTGCCCCTCACAGGAAGTCATTAGTCGTGTAAATGACTGTTGGCTCATACTAACAGCCAGTAAGATAGAGGAGTCGTGTTGCATTGTAATGACAGAGGTGCCAAATAAATTTATAATTCACAATCTCCCATTACGCACTTATATTTGTGCAAATAAGAGATTACTCATGCCCATCTAACATTTTTTTTTTCAGCGGCCTTCAAATGACTCTTACCAAAATAATGTACGTCTTACGAAAACCAAATCTTCAGACATTAAGTTACATAAATGATCTGATAATTATTATAATATATTTTAAGACACCACTGTCAAATATGATTTTCGAAACAGTTACGAACATTTTGTTATTATATATGAGTTATTATTTATGCAAGTTTTTGTATGAAGATCTAAAGAGGTTTTTCATGTCACTGCTTTTTCCACATAAAGTATTTGTTCTGTAACAAAATACTGCTCATCGTACGTCAAACAGAAAACTAAACAATCTCAATTCTGTTGTTTGAGGAGGTGTAAAATAATTATTGTATGTTTAATAATTACATATCCAATTGAATTTTGTAAAAAAATATTACGCTTCCTGATAACGAGCAATATTTTAAAGCGATAAGATATCTTTATTTTGCAGAATAATGCATGATTATTATATTTAAATAATTAGAACAAACTTTAACAAACCAAAACTTTTATTAATTTATTTTTAAAAAATCATGACCAAAGGCGTTTTCATATCCCAGAAACACTTCGTTTCAGGGAATATATAAATGTAGTGGACAAAGACTACCACCACAAACACTTTTTTATCACTACTAAACCACAAATTAAGTCTAAAAAAATTAGTCTATATTTAAATAAGCTGAAAACATTAACGAAATCCGGAAAACCTAGGTGTAGCCGATAAAAACCCACCTCTAGTAGTGCACAAGCAAATTGTTTTATCACAAACATATATTAAATTTCATGGAAATGCATTCATTTAAATAAATTAAAATCCTTGCATAAAAACTTTTCTTTATAAGGGAGGTTTGGGCGTTTCTTGATATCGACGTCTTGAGAACCGCTGAGGCTGAAGGGAGGGGAGTATGGAGGACCGCCGGAATGCAAGGGCGGGGGAAACGGGTGATTTCCCAGGAAAACCCGCTGACCGACGTCATCATCCGGCACGACCCCAGAAGGGAAATGTGATTTTACAAGAAATGAAAACATCCTGCTTTATAACGTCAATTGTAGCAAAAAAATTTTATAAGGTTTACATTGGTNTGTAGCAAAAAAATTTTATAAGGTTTACATTGGTGACTGTGCGTATGGTTTTGTCACAGAGCACATACGAATACAGAGGTGAAACAGCCGCTTATTCCGCAAAATCCAACAGCACACACGCCAGCAAAATGGCGTCATTTGCCAACACGTCAGAACGCCGTTCGCTAATCAGTGCCAGGTAACCTACTTGTCAGCTGGCAACCCAGTCATTATGATTCCTTTCGTAGCATGCAGTAGATAATCAGACACAAGGCCTGTTACCAGAGCCTCGCACAGTCAGAGTGGGTTCGCCNCCCTTTCGTAGCATGCAGTAGATAATCAGACACAAGGCCTGTTACCAGAGCCTCGCACAGTCAGAGTGGGTTCGCCCATATCACACTTCTTCGTCCCTGTATACGTTAAAAAATTGCGGATTATAACACCGGAGTTGCGTAGAGAAGCGAAAACTGTGAAGAAAATATACGGTTCATTTTGTATTGTGGCCAACCGTTTGGTCGTAGCAGCGTCATGAATCTAGCATATGATCGTGTGTGGATCACCGCTCCAGCTTCACGCTAGTACTATGATGAAGGCAGTAAATTATGCACTGTAAAGTTCCACATGNTGTGTGGATCACCGCTCCAGCTTCACGCTAGTACTATGATGAAGGCAGTAAATTATGCACTGTAAAGTTCCACATGTGATACATCACGTAATGATAGTACACATCAGTGCAAGTCACTTCACAGTAGAAGCATAACAGCCGAACTAGCGGTTCACAACAGGGGCCCAAAACACTTTGTTAGAAGGGAGAGATTTACGTCCCAGATGTTCGGACTGTCCATCGTCCATTCGCTGGCATGAAGCTGCACGCCGCAGAATATTACATTGTACGTTATTCAGCACCTCCTCATTAAATGGAATAATCGCATGTGGCCTAGACATTAGTAGGGCCACCTGTTTTTCACGAAAAGATTTACGCGGAGGCTAGACTTCAAAATCCTATGTGCATATCTTCCAGTCTTCATTCGACAATTACCACCTTGTCTTTGTGAGAAGACAGCCTGTTACATGAATGAGACAATTAGAATTAAGTTTCTCCAAAACTGACCGTCCGTGACTCGCGGGCAGACAGACAGGACGCGTAACAATTCAAATGATCCAATCACGAAAGTGGTTTTGAACTAGTGTTTTGGAACATAACGTGTCCTGAAATCTCTTCGCGAAAAACAGGTGCTCCTAAACATTAGGAATAAACAGCTTCCTTGTGCAGTGTTAGCGGTGATCCACACACGATCATACGTTAGATACTTGGGGAGCTGAGACCAACGGTTGGCCATAATACAAAATGACCTGTATTTGTTCTTCTCAGTTTTCATTTCTCTACGCAACCCTGGTGTTACAACCCACCATTTTTACACGTTGTACTTATCTACTCTGTGGTTTTGTCGTTACATACATTTCAATTACAGCGCGGGTCGTTCGGCGTGTCTCAGGTGAAGCAGTGGCGGTTGGCAAGCCTGTGCAGCCATGGCGGCGGCAGGGGGCGTGTCGCTGCAGTTGGCGGCAGTGCTTGTGGTTCTGATGCCGCGCTGCCACATGAGTAGAGGTGACGATGCGGTTCTGGAGCACGAGGTCACCACCGAGCAGGCCAAGAAGGAGATCCAATCCATTCACCCGCAGCAAGGTCAGTCCTGCTCGCATAGAGCCTCACCATCAACACTCAGGGCCCTGGCACAATAGGCGGTTGGTGGTGATGGTTGTTGTTGGTGTTGGTGGTTGTCGGTTGGAGTGCGATAAGTTCCATTGCACAATAGTCAGTGTTAGCGTTGGCGTAAATTGTTTCGCGGTTGTGCTAACAGATAGCAGTAAAATCTTAAGAAAGGCGAGCCAATTGTTTTAACTGGCTATTTATGGAATTTGAATTTTGATAACTAAACGGAGGAGACTTCAATTGCGAATCTTTAAACCCCTTTAAATAAAGTGCTCTTAATTACGCCGTTTTAAAAACATTGTTATTTTTTCTTAATGTTACAAATTAAGTGCACTTCATCCTATAAAAAACATAATGTTCTAATATCTAACGCCAATTTGTCTGCAATCATATAATTGCTTCACAAAAGCCTCCAAATAAAATACATTTGTGTGATTTGCTTTAACTTCTATGTTCTTACACATGAGAGTTTTAATATTAAATATTACTGGTTACTTATTAACAACATATATGATCAGCTTAAGATAAATATTTTTATTTCCATGATTATTTCCCGCTATTTCAAAGCTTTTCTACTTTAACTCGTTCAGAAACTAGATAACGCTCTCTGGTTGGTCGGTTGGTGGTAAGGGTTCAATATATTCCAACTCGCTACAACGCCAACCACCACCAACAACACCAACACCATACACCACCCGCGAGTTGAAATGATTGTAGTACCAACCACCAACCATCAACACCANAGAAGGAGATCCAATCCATTCACCCGCAGCAAGGTCAGTCCTGCTCGCATAGAGCCTCACCATCAACACTCAGGGCGCTGGCACAATATACAGTTGGTGGTGATGGTTGACGGTTGGAGTGCGATAAGTTCCATGGCACAATAGTCAGTGTTCGTGTTGGCATAAATTGTTTCGCGGTTGTGCTAACAGGTAGCAGTAAAATCTTAAGAAAGGCGAGCCAATTGTTTTAACTGGCTATTTATGGAATTTGAATTTTGATAACTAANGTAGCAGTAAAATCTTAAGAAAGGCGAGCCAATTGTTTTAACTGGCTATTTATGGAATTTGAATTTTGATAACTAAACGGAGGAGACTTCAATTGCGAATATTTAAACCCCTTTAAATAAAGTGCTCTTAATTACGCCGTTTTAAAAACATTGTTATTTTTTCTTAATGTTACAAATTAAGTGCACTTCATCCTATAAAAAACATAATGTTCTAATATCTAACGCCAATTTGTCTGCAATCATATAATTGCTTCACAAAAGCCTCCAAATAAAATACATTTGTGTGATTTGCTTTAACTTCTATGTTCTTACACATGAGAGTTTTAATATTAAATATTACTGGTTACTTATTAACAACATATATGATCAGCTTAAGATAAATATTTTTATTTCCANAGTTTTAATATTAAATATTACTGGTTACTTATTAACAACATATATGATCAGCTTAAGATAAATATTTTTATTTCCACGATTATTTCCCGCTATTTCAAAGCTTTTCTACTTTAACTCGTTCAGAAACTAGATAACGCTCTCTGGTTGGTCGGTTGGTGGTAAGGGTTCAATATATTCCAACTCACTACAACGCCAACCAANTCAAAGCTTTTCTACTTTAACTCGTTCAGAAACTAGATAACGCTCTCTGGTTGGTCGGTTGGTGGTAAGGGTTCAATATATTCCAACTCACTACAACGCCAACCAACACCAACAACACCAACACCATACACCACCCGCGAGTTGAAATGATTGTAGTACCAACCACCAACCATCAACACCAACCACCAACCATCAACACCAACCACCAACCACCATTCGCCTGTTGTGCCACCTCACAAATATCACCCTGTACTTCAACTGCTACCAACAACAACAACAAAAACCACCAACACCAATCGCTTATTGTGCCAGGGCCTTTATGGTACAAACCACTAAAGATGGAACTAAGCTACTGGGACTGGTTTCTAGGGGCGCGATTCTTATTCACTTGCCCTCTTATCGACACCCCAATTACGTTATCATCGCCAACCTGGCGTAGTGAAGTTTACGATATTCTGATAGCCAAGTGACCATTACACTTCGTGCCAGGGTAACTTCCACCCAGTTTATTGTTTCCACTACGTAAATAGGCTCCCGATAAGCGAACAAGTGAATGAGAATCGCGCCCCAGGCTCAAAACGAGGTAACTCTATAACCGCTCCCGTTTACCCGCTGCGCCATTGTGAGCATAGACATAAGATGAATATTCTTCTTCTGAAGATGGATCTTCGTCTTCTGTGTATTTCCCCAACACTGAACCGCCCATCATCTGAACAACTGTCAATGTCACATGACTAATAGTGACGAACTTGTTTGTTCATATTTGCATTTTCAACAATCTCGCCCTATTTTATATAAATATAATGCCGTTGTAGTTGCATTAAACCTATGATACAGGAAGTGTGCAAACATCTCAAATGTCCTTACTTATATGAAGTCTCCTAACCTCAAATCCTGTCCACGTCAATTTTGACAGTGCTGTTTGTAGGAAAGCAGTCCAATTTTGGAACACGGAGATAGGTTACTACACACCTCGCGTACTCACTCTACCCCGTTTTCCCTCTACGATTGTGAGGCGAGCTAAAGAATTTTTAAGTCTATGTGAACAGTGGCGGCTGTGGCCACTGCAACGCGCATGTGAAAACGAGCCACTTATTTGCCAAATATCCTGTGTTAGTTTAACCTGCAAAAACACTCATTAAACTGGTATTATAGTCTGATTTAGGTTAGGTTAATTTAAACTATAAAAACACGCATTAGCATACTATTCTAGGTTAGTTTAAGGAGTGCTGTTAGGCTGGGATATGTTAATAAAGATGGATGAAAAAACGCATACGCAGTAATGGATAGTCCCAGCGGTCCACACTTGTAAAAATCGTAAATATAATTTACGCACCCATCGCACGCTCTCTCTCTCCTCCCACCCCTTCTCCCTCTCTTCCACCCCTTTCCGCTCTGGCGCGTACAGTAGCGCATATACTGGGTTTGATACGCTCAGGAAGGGAAGGAACATTTACAGAGTTAACCTTGTGTAACAAACTAGAATAAACTATAAAATTCTTATTTTTCTTTCCGGAATTAAAGCATCTTCAACCTGTTCCGGCGCCCATATCGCTCGGGAACTTCCTACATCTCGTTTTCCTCTCGGTCGGTATCCCATTGCTAAAGCTGGTAGTCAGCTTTCTGGCATTATTCTTAGATATTCACACCACTTGTTTTTTTCCTTCAGCTTGTCAATATAAAATTCACATTCATAAAATAATAAAATAATTTATTAAATTGTCGAATTTTATTCTATGGTTAGTTTCATTCCTTTAATTTCAGATTTTTTTTAAATTGAAAAGGATTTTAAAAAAATTGTATATGTAAAGTGTTTTTATTGATACGGTCATTTTGTGACATTGCAGGTTATGTCCAGTTACATTACCAAAAAGTGTTATGGAAAATAATAAATAACTGAGAGTTTACAAAAATTTCTGTAATTCCCGAGAACATCATGCATTTAAATGTGACCACTAAATAAGCTATCAGATATTCGAAACAACCGAAAGATATTATGGCAAGCAAGCTACGTGCACTTGTCCTCCTTAATATTAATATTATCGCTACAACAGGTAAGAACTAGCTTCATACCTCTGGAATTTGCATACTTAAAAAAAAATTAGTGAGGTTAAAATAATTAACTATCCTCACTGCACCAATTCCTCGTAAAATATAAATATCACCCTTTCGAAATTTTTTGACATTTCTTTCTGAAAATTATACTGAATCGCACGTTTTACTTTGTGTGGGGACCAACTTATATCTCATGACTTCAAGCCTGTGAGAAAGCATTAGAACTTACGTGATTAAAAGCTGATAACTTTACTGTCGCCGATTTTTATGCAATAAACGATTCACAGTTGTTTTCATATATTCTTCAAAAGGTTCCTGCAAAGTTTAAAAGATATTTATTGAATTGACATGTTGACTATTTCAACCAGGATGGGCACATTGGTGTATGATAATCCTCAGACGCCTCTTGAGATATTTTAAATTGTATACATTTTTGTCAAATACGTCGTTTCCTAAGTGACATATTAGCTTTACAACGAGTCAAGCATTTCCGTTGTTAACTTCATTTAAGTCGTGAGCGGACTGCCGTGATGTTACGGGCACTCACCTTGGGAACATCAGTGTTTCAGAGTGCATGCGTGTCTCAGAAAATAAATGGTCTGGGAATAGGATTTTTTTTTTCTCAGGAAAAGTACGAAATTATTATCCAAAGCCACCACTTTTCGCTTTTATCCTATTAAATATATTCAAAAAGAAAAAAATAGTGAAAATAGTTAAAAACAGCACTTTTAAAGGAGTTGCCTGAAGGGAAAGTAAAAAAAATTAGAAAGTGGCATCAGTAGTTTAATTCATTGACTATCATCGCGTGTAATAATATCCGACTGTATCCTGGCTGCACCAGGAATCCGGGTAGCTGAATTTCTCGCAGATTAAATCGAGAAATTCAGCTACCCGGATTCCTGGCGCAGCCCTTGGGAGAGTCTGTCGCAGTGTTTCCATATGGCCAGACGTGACCTTGAAGTGTTTAAAATTCTTTACTAGGAATCCGCCTTAAGTGCACATGGTTGGCAGTGCCGCCAGTAGCTGCAAGGAGGAAGGTGGCGGGGATGACAGCCGTTGTACATGTTAACATAATACACGAAGTGATAACAGCCCATTATAACAACGTTCCGAATTCAAACCTGCATGGGACGTATTCCTACCTAGGCGTCCATATTAGCAATGGTGCCGAAAGTGTTGCTTTTAACGATATTTATTGAAACCAACCAAGTCTGTGAAACTATAAACGTAAATAGGCTCTAATAGTATAACATAAAGTTCTCTCGACCACTAACGACTGATCTGTAATATTGATATAAACCTGACGCATATCTAATAATAATAGTTTTTCATAAATCCTTCTCTTTTATATTTAAAAAATTACTTGTCCCAACCTAATTGTGACATGAAATTAAAGCGTAGTTCCTAAAACAACACATGTTTAAATCATTATATTTAGTACGATCACAACAATACGAACTCTTGAATTTCCTGCTTTCCCTCAATTGCGTATTTAGTCGTATGATGTTTCGTACGGAAAATTTCTACTCCATATGTGCCACTGAAAAGAAAAATTATTTTTTTCTTTCGAAGTATTGTGTGGGCTTATGTAACAGTGGCGCTCAGTGAAAAAAAAATTGTGAGAGGCATGTCTCATTTTAAGCTGTCGATAATGGCGTCTGTAGAAAGTATCATTATAAGCTCCGTCCATATAAGGTGACCCGTGAGGGGGGGGGGAGGAGAAGTATGAGATTGGAAAAAAGTTTTTAATGGCCTTTCCATTATAAATATTTAATCCCCTGGCGAAGTTCTGTCGAGTCACCTAACCTCAAACGAAGCGTTTCCTACTTGCTCAGTTCCGTTACGCAACATAATACACGGCTGGAAATCACAGCGCCGGCGGCCGCGAGTCGTGATTGTACTCTTCCGAATAGCGGAAAGTTTCGCGCGGTGGTTACGTGATTCGGGCGTAAGTACCCTTGTTTGCAGCGGTATTAGAGGGAGATTGTTGCCGCGTCCTTGTCCCACAAACAAACCACCTCCTCCCGTAGCGCCGACGCCGTGTCTGCCGTGCTACCGTGCAGGTTTTTGCTGCGGAAAGGCAATTCACGACCCCGCCTCAGAATACGTTCATGAAAATTGAACCTAGCTAAGGTTTATTGTACTCAGGTTGGGAATCACAATACTTTTATTTTGGAAACTAGAATATTTCGCCTCCAGGGTGCACTGATATTATATGTGTACCGGATTTTTACGTTTTGTATGTCAGCAAATGGGATAATTTCAATTTTCATAAAGTAAATATAATTATATAAAATTGTCCTATTAATATTGTGTTATATCCTAAGTAAACTTAAGGATAAGTTTTGTTCTTTGCAATAGAGTGGAGATATAATGAAATATGCGCACATATTGTTTACTATTCTGTCATGAAACAGGATTGAGCAAAACGTTGGCTCACACAAAGCTTTATTTAAAATTGCCAACTGAATCGAAAGAAAAAAAAAACGTTAACTGGTTAAAAATATTATTCTTTAGGTCTTTCCTGCGCAGTTTACACGGTCTCTTTCGATGATGGCAGTAGAATGATGAGGGAAGTTTGGGATAACGTATTTTAAATGGGGCACAGAGGGTGTAGGGCGGTGGAGCGATGGAGCTGTTCATGATCTGTCATTCCGGTCTGCCGGTGACCATCTTGTCCACCATGTTGGATGTCGGCGACCTTTACCTTGTCCTTTGACCTTCACCCGATAACTTTAACTTTTAAAATTCCATAAACATCTAAAAAAATTTAAGATAAATCTAAAAAACTTAAAAAGGGTTAGAAAATATAAAACATTTATAAAAATTACAAAAACCTTTATATAAAAAAAATTACATTTCCGGAGTTTCCCAGCACCACATCTAACAGACGACTGTGACCGCCTCCTCATCGAATCGTTACATTGTCTTAATATTCCCCCCTTTGGCACAAAAGACCTCGATGTTAAGAGCCGCCCAAATCTCTTCACTCATTCATTCCCCTCTCACCCCTCATAAATTAACCAACCTACGCCTTCACTCCTCTCACCCTCACCCCTTGCCTCCCTCAACATCATCATCCCCTCACCCCACCTCCACCCCTATCACATTCACACCCCCAACCCCCCACCCACACCGCCAAGGCGACACCTCTCCCCTCTCTTCAATAAATGTAGCTCGTTTTTCATTTCGTATTTTTCTGTTACAGTTACCCCTCACCACACCACTATAGTCAGGATCTGCAAACCTTAATCACATAACATGACGACCAGCTGACCACTCATGTAAACTGACCATACCAAAGAACCATAACAAAGGACCATAACAAAGAACCATACCAAAATACCATACCAATTGACCAGGTCAACTGACCAGGCCAGTCAACGACTGAAACTCCACCCAAGACTAAATCCACCCAATATTGAATCCACCCAAGATTGAATCCACCCAAAACTGAATGCCTATTTTGTAATCGTCTATACTTTTGTAGTCATCACAAATTTTTTTTGGGTCCATAGGCGTAAAAAGATAGTAAGTTTATTTCAGGTTCAAAATTTTAAGTCAAAATATTTTTTATCCTGTGCTAAACAAAAGAAAATGACCAACTGCCATGCAAACTGGAATCAATAGTCATTCTTGGATATTACAGTAGAAAAAATTCACAAATGTCTAACATTAGGTATTTAAAAAAAACTCTTCAGTTAATTGCTTTGTGTATTATTACGAGCCAAGTCGATAGATTAGACCGTTGACATTAAGAATACTAAAATTTTCATTCGACTGTAGATTTAGTAAAATTTATTTTTCTGCTTATTTTTTTATTTGTTTCTCAGAAAACATTGTGCTCACTGAGCAAGAAATTGAAGGTCTGGAAGCTATGCAGGTTGTATTAAAAATAACTGGCGCCATTTACAGAGTGGGCAGTACATAGGAAAACACATATGCTCGTTTCAAGCGTTATAGCGAGCATGTGCGTGTAGAAGAGGTTGGCGTCTTACGATGGATAGAGTGTACATGCCTCGACATCGTAGGCGATGAAGTGGACATGGTGCGTGTGAGTGTTGGTTTGTTACCTTGGACGCCACCTATCCCGGATCCTGAATTAGACGCGAAGGACCTCATGCGTGACCTACCCGATCGCCACATAATAATCCCGTTGAATTCTTCGCGTTAGTCAGCCTCAATGCGGTGAAGCATTTCAACAGCATTAACATGTTGACATTCTTCACACGCGTGTGCAGGACGCATGCCGTCACGTACGCACCGTGCCAGGCGTAGTTTCTAAGGACCACGAAGTCTGTGCACAAACGTTTACAACAGAGTGACCAGATTTTTCAATGTACGAAGCAGGACACTTGTCAAAAAGTATGCGATTATCATAAAAAGTGATGTTAACTTCCAGATATGATAGCTCTGTAAATACAAGGTAATGCGATTGAAACACTGAAAATGTATGACTGTAAATAAACAATGTGATATTTGTAAGGTAACGAACACTAGATCATTCTGACATTTGTCTTTCTTTGACATACACATATTTTTTACATGAATCAATGGAAGTCGAAAAACTATTATTTTGTAAAATCAATTAAAAATCTCACTGCGTATGTAACTTAAATTACAAACAATAGAACCTCTTGACATTTATCTTTACTTGAAAATTAAATTCTTAAAATAATTACATTGATTACAGCACTAACACATAAAATAATATAAAATTTCTGTGGTTGTTTGTATGCAAAAAGCAGGACTTTTCGCAAGACCCTTGGCTAAATAAATACATTCCATAAATTTATTTGCCTTCTCGCATCCTTCAGGGCACCGCTTTAAAAGAAAAAGGACTGTCATGCGAACAGCAGGACGTCGGCCACCTTAGTTTACAAGCCTGGCTTGATGCTCACGGTGAACTTTCCCAGCACTTTCTTTGGTACCACTACAGTGACGGTTATCTCCTGTGATGACGCTATACTCTATCCACTGTTTCAAGCCAAACCACCTTCGTCTTGTCCATGCTTGCTATCACGTCTGAAATGGACATGCGTGTGTTTACTTTTCTTCTTGCGTGTTGTACCTACGTTGTTAATTCTGAGACATTCTGTTTACGTAATATGCCTTGATAAAGTGTATCGATAGCAGCCAAATATGCCCTTAAGCTCTTGTCTGTATTGCAGGCCTAATGGAGTGGAGCAGAGAGATTTGGGCTGCTCTTAACATCGAGGTCTTGTCGGCCGATGAGGGTGAAGCGGGGTGAGTACGGAGCAGTACAAGAATGCAAGGACGGGGGAAACGGGAGATCTCCGAGAAAACCCGCCGACCAGCGGCATCGTCCGGCACGATTTACACATGCAAAAATCTGGGAGCGACCCCGCCGGGAATCGAACCAGGTTCGCCTAGGAGAGAAGGGAGTAATCTGACCACTACACCACAGTGGTCCCCTAGGCCTAATAGCTTTCACGTAACATGGTAATGTATAACAGTTAAAAGTCACGAGATCTCCTGATTACATAGCATTCCGAACCATTAGAATACTTAAGAGCTCATATTCCTAGATGAGTCTCAAATAATAACCGACCATTTGGCCGCCCTACGAAGTGAGCGCGATGTACACGTGATTACGGGCGTGTTTGGATTGCTCAGTTCGTAATTTTGTAATTTTATGATTTGGTATGTTTCCATCCGGATACATGGACACTTTTCATTCAACGTTGATGCATGGAACTACTTTCCCTCCGTCGTTACTAACTTTACTGGGCGCATGCCGATCAGTGTGCCCGTTAGAATACATACAGGTAGGCATCAGTGACATTTTTCAAAGGTTCATTTCAAAAGTGCTTAAATAACCGTGAACAGCCTATACATATAATTACAGTATTTATTTCCAGATAGGTCAGTTATGCATTTGCGCATGCATTCATAAACGTAAAAAAAAATATGGCAATGATTCGAGAATTTCGTGTTTGGAAATTGATATTTTGTAAATTCGTAGTTTTGTAAGTTTATTCATATACAAGATACCAACTGTTGACTATATGCGGTTAATTGCGCACTTCCAAAAGCCCTGCTTTGGATCTACTTCTCCCTTAATTTTGTATCCTTCCGCCATATGTAAAATTTACTTACATGTCAATGGGCCTCGTGCCTTTATACACGCGCCAGTCAAGTGAAAACACGAAATTGTTGTATGTTAGTAATATGACAGTTAGTATGACTGTTAGTGATAAGGCAGTTCGTACTCTGATATGTACAAAGCAGAAAGCACACACTTGACTTGCCATTAATTCAAACATTACACTCGCAGTAACACGTCAAGATTGGGAACTAATTTTCATAATTCGCTGGCAACTCAACTGGGGGCCTGTATTACAGTGCATACGGCAGTATAAGGCAGGATGTACAATAGCCCATCACTCTCCGTCCGTCATTCACCCGTCCGTCCTACATTCGTCCGTCTCACAGCCGAGCGATTCACAACCATAGACTAAAGATGAGGTTGACCGACCTCGCTGGCTGCGCACAACCACTTCCCATGTCCCAACATTGAAATTACATCTACGATGCGTAAAACGTAAATCATCAAATCACAAAATTTTATTTAAGCTATAAAATGTTGTATTATGGAATACGACTTACTGGCCATAAAATATTTTCGCAAAAATCGGGTGTCCCTAACACGCAGTTAACGGGCGATTTTTTTAACGTTAATTTGACACCCTGAATTAGAACCAGTGGAAAGCCACCGATTCGCAGTGAAATTCAACCACTCGAATTAGTGGAAATTGCTCCACTTAGAATCGGTGGAAAACCATTGATTGTTTCAGTGAAACAATTCCCCTGATTGAATAAGTGCAGACAGTCAACTGTGTGTGGAAAACTAAATATTAATTTTATTGAATTTAGCCATATCATTATGAGAAATTAACGTATTTCCGATGGTCACTGATTATATTGTGCAATTCAACGTAATATAAAAAAAAAACGCTGTCCCCGATTCAAACTTACAGTATCTCCCTTCCAGACCGTTACCTTGCCATTCGAGCTACCGAGCCAACGTTGACTGTAGGAGGGCCGCACCCAGGGGGTGGGCACTTGGGGTACATGCCACCCCTGAAGAAACTGGCCCTTTTAACATTTAACTGAATTGCCAGTAAGAGTAATCCGTACATCGTTTATTTAAAGTTTCTTGAAAATGAAAGAGGAATGAAAAAAGTGGTCTCAACAGCAAGCCAATAGCTACTTGAATATTGACCACTTGCTGCTAACAGTGGTAGAGAAACACACATGTACTCGTCACGTGGGTGGAAGCTTACGACACTACATGAGTAAAATCTAAAAGATAAAAACAACACAACTAAAAAAAAAAAGTTTTGATGTCTAGTAGTTATTGTTGACAAACTTAAATTACCATTTTCGGAATGTCATATTTTGTTAATAAGTGATGTTTTTTACTAAGTATTTGCCTGTGTAGTGAGTATTTTTTTACTTCTTATGTCCGCTCCAAACCAAAATCCTAGGTACGTCCCTGGGTACTGTTAACTGATTTAAAGAGTGAAATTCTCACCGATCCAGATTTAGAGAGCAATATCTCCCACTTCACCGTGAACTGCCTATACCAATCAGGTCGCGTGGCTGTAAAAGCCACTGAGGACGTTCAACTGTATCCTCCGGCGTACGCGACAGTCGTAAGGGAAGGGGAGTGCGTTATCTCGGAGGAAGAATCACGTGACAGCAGGATGTCCTCCGTGGCGCGCATTCCGAACGCGCGATGTGCACGTTTCGTGCACTCACTCCTGCGCCCACGTGACGTCGTTGGCCAAAGAGGTCGTCACTCCGGCTGGAAGATGAGACCGAACACACTATGTAAAACATATCGCCTCACTTACCAATACTAGTAGCCCAAAATCACATGAAATAAGAAAAAATCCAGCATACGACTTTATGTAATTTTGCAAGCTTTGCAGTGGTTCTCAAACTTTATCACGGACCACTAGGCGTAGACTGTGAACTCAACAAGAACCATCCATACTTCGGCACTTCAATTCAGGTACGCCGCGGTGGCTGAGCGGTTAGACTACTCGCCTCCCACGAAGGCGAGCCGGGTTCAATCCCCGGCTGGGCCACTCCCGGATTTTCGCAAGTGGGAATCGTACCGGACGAACGATGCTGCTGGTCGGCGGGTTTTTTCGGGGATCTCCGTTTCCCCCGACCTGGCATTCTGGTGCCACCCCTTGTTCAACTCACTTCACCCTCATCGGCTCTCAAGACCTCGATGTTAAGAGCCGCCCAAATCTCTTCACTTACTCATTAAAAGCTGGAAATAAATTAATAAATCACTACTGTATTTCATTAAGTTCTGATACACACAAGGACAGGGCAATTAACTGGACACAGTATTAAACAGAAAAAAAAACGAATTACCAAGATTTGTAAATGGGCATCTCAGATCTGTGAAAACTAATGGTACATAAAGCAAGTTTTGTGGACCACCTGGGATCTATCCGCGGACCACCAGTGGGGACCGCGGTGGTACAGCGGTTAGAACGCAGAGAGAGAGAGTGGAGTGGGGAAGTTTGGGCGGCTCTTAACAGCGGGGTCTTGAGAACCTATGAGGGTGAAGCGAGGCGAGTATGGAGCAGCGCCGGAGTGTAAGGGCGGGGGAAACGGGAGATCCCCGAGAAAACACGCAGACCAGCGACATCGTACGGCACGATTCCGACCTGCGAAAATCCGGGAGTGACCCGGCCTGGAATGAAACCCGGTTCGCTTTGGCGGGAGGCGAGTAGTCTGATCACTACACCACCGCGGCCCCAGCGGCTAGAGTTCTCTCTCTCTCCTCCCCCACGGACCGCCAGTGGACCGCGGAGTCTCGGATATGGAACGAAATAAGTTTGTATTTGAGTAGTACAACATATCAGGAGGGGGGATGGGAAGCGACGATATTGTTTGGGAACAAGACTCGATTAGTAGCAAGACTGTTAGTTTGTTTGACTGACTTATCTTGCGGTAGGTATTGTTTCCATCTCCTTCAGACTTTCACTCTACACTCGCAACCGAGAGGATCCGAGTTCGATTCCCGGTCCGGCCACTCTCATTTATATTTTGATTGGTTTTCCGGAACTACATCAAGCGAAAGCTGGGACTGTTCCTTGAAACAGGTAATGGCGGATTTCTTTCCCATCCCTGCTTGTCAGAGCTACTTGATCCGTCTCTGATGACCGCGCTCTTCGGCGTGACGTTGAGGGGCTTCCCTAGTTGGCATATGGTTCTCATTGTAGGCAGTTGTGTCTATTCTAATTTTAAAAAAAAAACAGATTTTTCAGGACAGAGCTGAAAGTCTATATTTTGTTGCATATTCGTAAATTTGGTTATTGAAACATAAATGTGGTCGTTTAAAAATGCCAAAGTCAGCAAAAATCGTTGTAAGTAGCACTCTGCTTTCGATATTTGTTCTTCTATAAAGCAGTGTTTCAAACTATAGATTACCGTATTAAAACCTATAGTCACCGCTTGAAATCCTGAGGAAACAAAACACAAGCGAAACTTTTTAATATTACTATTCTCCATCGCCGTCGCAATGCTGCCTTATGGCGGGATGTGACCTTGAGGCGTTCAGTATTGTTTGCTAGGGATTCCCCTTCATATCGACTGGATTGATCGGGGACGGTGTATGATGCTAAAATAACATAAGCTTATCCTTATAAACTTCACATATTTTCATGACTAATCTTGTATTCGAAACAGGAACTTCGTAGTCCGAAGATACCACCATTAGGACCTCAATAATAGAGCTCGCCCGAGTGTCATGCATATATATATATATATATACATATTAATGGGTGTGTTTTATGCACACATACGTCCGTGCATAAGTATAAACATACCTGCAAACATACGTAGTACAGTCAATAAGT
Organism: Clitarchus hookeri; assembly: GCA_002778355.1. Classification (NCBI taxonomy): domain Eukaryota; kingdom Metazoa; phylum Arthropoda; class Insecta; order Phasmatodea; family Phasmatidae; genus Clitarchus; species Clitarchus hookeri. The sequence continues at coordinate 978,597 of NQII01000581.1, read as the reverse complement.
TCGTGGATGCCGCGATGCATGGCTGCATACGCTCGGGGCGCCAGTCAGTCTATGAACTTATTGAATGTCATAGCATACATACACAATGCGTATGTAACTACGCACACCTTATATACATTCTTACGCACATATACTTTCATACGTATATAGATAATTAAAACACTATTTTCCTTTGCGAGAGATTTCAGCAATTAACAGTATAACGCGTCACAGGATTCAAATAACGCACGAGGCTAAGAGAAACGATGGCTCGTGACAAGATGTACATTTTCTGGTTTTCTGCGCCTAAACTTAAAGGAATATCGAACATGGTGAAGAATAAGCGAATAGACGGACAGAATGAAGCACTAAAAATCTATACATATACCGTATCTTATCTTAAGGCGACGCAGAAGCAAATATTTATTCAATATCTCTTAGCGCGCTTTGGTTTGGAGGGATGTCAGTTGGTCGGATTATTTTCGTAGCTGTATACAATCTCGTGGAGTCAGAATGATAGCTGTGGCCGCACCAGATACACCGAGGCCGGGATTGAGGAAATGCGTTTATTTTATGTACCCGGGGCCCCTCGTATTCACCGAGTGGGATATGCGGTCGTGGTGAAAGTAAAATAAATTCATCTACGCGTGCTCAGTCCTGAAATAGCTGATCTTGCACCGAGGAAGGGAAGGTGTCGTCTGGTAGATTGCGCTGCGGACTGTTTCGTCAAGTAGGGAAAATCCCTTGGGGTCTACTCCAGTATGATGAGTTCACCACCTTCGCAAGTCCGCACATCCCGATTGGACTCAAAGAGACATCAGCAAGCGTAACTGATCAGCCCGTTGTATTTATTTTGGACTTGGTAGAAAGCATGAAATGGGAATGTTCAATATTTCTGGCTAACGCAATATCTCATCTATGCCCACTTCAGTCGGGCTGTTATCAGTGTAAAAATTAACGAGGCGAAAATAGTAGAACCTCGCTCGTTTGTTACATGAACTCCATAAGAGTCAACAAATTTCACGTAAAGCTAAGAAGGGAATAGCATATGCCTCCATGTATTTCGTTCGGCGACCCAATACTGTTTAACATATTAGTGTATATAAAAAGTACGTCATCTTCGGCCTATAAATTCATCGATAAGCGTTATTTGTGTTTAAAATATCGTGATAAAACCCTGAATAGTTATTATTAAGACACTTGCTTACCTTGGGCTAGTTCCAATATTTGAGACATCAAGGTCGCGATAAGGGAGATACTACAACGCGCATCAAGTTCCGCATCACCTCTACATGCAAAACACTGAACTGGCACTGCAGGCTTTTTGTCCTATTACGTGTAAATGCGCGACTATAAGAAATGAGCTTAAAGTTTGTTGAATGAAAGCTTGCACCTAAGTTACATGCAGGCCTTAATACTTTTTTTTTGGGCATTTGAAAGGATCCAAAGTAATGTTTACAGCATGCGAAAAACCCTTAAATTCGTGCTCAGCACTACTCTGAAGTGTGATTTATTTAGTTTTGTGTCAAAACAATTTCAGAAGTTAATTTTGAAAACGTAAATTTGAAACACTTAGCAGCATAGGTGTTGCGCCATGCAAGCAGAAAATTTTAAGTAATTTTAGTTACACCCAAGTTTTATTAATGTAGTCTGCCAATAAAAAACTGAGGTCGTTGTATGAAATCTAATGAATTGCACCTACCTGTTGTAATGGCTGCATCGCATTTGAAACAAGCGCGGCGGTCGACCTTACCGACCCTGCTCATATACACGAACAACGGCCCGACCTATCGACACAGCTCCAGATAACTGTTAGTAGCAAACATCTGGAATTGTAAAGTTGAAAAGGCAGGTACGTGTTTGGGTAGGCTTGCTGTTTGCCAGATCTTGGCATTATCTTGGCGCGGGATCGTCTACGGCAGATATGTGCGTACCCAAAGCCACAGTTAACGTATAACACCTCACACAAATATGTCTGTACAGATATGCACAGATGAACTGAAACAGTGCTGTTGGTGTTGGTTCACAATATAATTTACTTGGTCTTGTGCGTTGCTGTTGTTTCCCCTGCGATAAAATAGAATAACTAACTATATGTTATATTTTAAGTAAAAGTTTTAATATTTACAGTTATATGCAAGCCTGAGAAATATTAAAAGGGAAAATATGTGAGCATGTGTATGTATATATTAATGAGTTTAATTCCAGAAAATGTCATCCTTGAATAACGAGGTGACTAGGTGCAGGTTGCGTTGTGTGAGGGCACGTGGTTAGTTAGCAACAAAATGTAANAGATGAACTGAAACAGTGCTGTTGGTGTTGGTTCACAATATAATTTACTTGGTCTTGTGCGTTGCTGTTGTTTCCCTTGCGATAAAATAGAATAACTAACTATATGTTATATTTTAAGTAAAAGTTTTAATATTTACAGTTATATGCAAGCCTGAGAAATATTAAAAGGGAAAATATGTGAGCATGTGTATGTATATATTAATGAGTTTAATTCCAGAAAATGTAATCCTTGAATAACGAGGTGACTAGGTGCAGGTTGCGTTGTGTGAGGGCACGTGGTTAGTTAGCAACAAAATGTAAAGAGACCACGCTTACCGCGAGTGTTCGTTGCTNAAGAGACCACGCTTACCGCGAGTGTTCGTTGCTGAATTTAAAAACTGTCATGCGAACTGTGAATCATAAATATAATGGAGAGATTTGCGTGGCTCTTAACGTCGTAGTTGTGAGAGCCGATGGGGGTTGAAGCGAGGTGAGTATGGAGCAGTGCCGGAATGCAAGGGCGGGGTAAACGGGATATCACCGAGAAAACCCGCCGGCCAGCAGCATCGTTCGGTACGATACCCACTTGCAAAAAACCCGGGAGCGACTTCGCCGAGAATCAAACCCGGTTCGCCTTGGTGGGAGGCGAATAGTCTGACCACTACACCACCGCGGCCCCATCATAAGTAGAGAAGACGTTATCCGCATTCGCGATTGGCGCTTACTGCGAAATTCCTAATCCTTTGAGTTATAGTGAGCTGCTGTATAAGGTACGTTACACAGGAAGTGGATGCATTGATCTATGCATAACAGAAAACATCCTCCAATAAGGGAAGTCCTTCACGTGATGGGAGACATCATTGGTTGTTGAAACCATATTCTGTTATCTGATAAATACGTCATAAACTAAACGTCAAAAAAGAATACATTGTTTTTTTTTTGTAGTTTTCGTATTGTCACAATTGTGCTATCTTCTTTTGTTTCTGTGTCGCTCTTTGTCTGAATGGATCATTGTTTCTTGTTATATATACTCTTAAGAGCCAAAATAACTGATACACCTGTCTAATATCGTGTAGGGCCCCCCGAGCACGCAGAAGTGCCGCAAGGCGACGTGGCATGGACTCGACTAATGTCTGAAGGTATGCAGGAGGCAATTCACACCATGAATCCTGCAGGGCAGTCCACAAATCCAATCTGCGCCAATTTGAGAAAGGGTTGCACGTCTGTCACGTTTAATGATTCTCGTCAGTCGTCGTTTGTCCCGTTCTTTCACGATCTTTTTCCGGCCGCAGCGATGTCGAAGATGTGATGTTTTACCTGATTCCCGATATTCACAGCACACTCGTGAAATGGTCGTACGCGAACATCCAAATGTTATCGCTACCTCGGAGATGCTATGTCTCATCTCTCGTTTGCCGACTATAACACCTCGTTCAAACTCACTAAAATATTGATAACCTGCCATTGCAGCAGCAGTAACCGATCTAGCTGCCGACCGCATCGCGTTACTGTGGTTGGTTCCATACCTCTGTTATTTGCATACGCACGCCTATACCAGTTTGTTTGGCTCTTCAGTGTATATGCTTATTTAGATTATTCACATTTAGATTATTAATCACATTTTTATTGAATTTGCATTTCTATCCACATATTGTGTTCTTCGCTTTTTGGTTACTTTTCTTCATAGTCATTGTAGGCAATGGAGCTCCTATCAAAATCCGAATTAAGTTTCACCACACCATTGCCATTGAACTTCAGAAACTACATTTTTATAAGTCCAGAAATACGAAAAGCAATGTGCTGATACTTCTATACTTCCAAACAAAAAGTTTATTTCTTTTACTACGCCTAAAATTATATATTTATCATTAGAATGGCTTCTATTGTAGCACTGTACCCGACTGTAAAACATGCAGAACTCATTATAAAGTAGTACACCCACTACCACATTTGTCAGAAAAGTACGATTCATGTTGCATGTTACACTTTGTAACACGGTAAAATATTCTGCTAATATTTACTTATTTAAATGTTGTTAATAAACCATTTTTTTTTTAAGTATCTTCAATACAAATCTTTAAGCCTATTTCCTTTCTGAGTGCTTTGTAAACACAATTTGCGACCCCGTCATCCTCATCAAACAAGACAACAATAATAATTTCTCTAGTTGCATGTAATAAAAAAAAAGTAATAATGTTTACGAAAATGTTTAATAATTTACTTTATTATTTTATGTACATCCATATAAATCATAAAAAGTTATAATTTTAAAATCTAAAATAATTGTATATAAAATTGATTTTTACAAATAATTGATAACATTATAGTTATTTCTATTACATGAAGCCTGAGTATAATAGTCTTGCTTGGCTAAGGGAGTTTTTGTTTGCGAAATTTGTTTTTGAAACATTCAGAGTGAAAATGCCTATATTTTGATGAAAAACAGACTCTTATTAATTACACTTTTAAATCATTAAGGTAACAAAATTCTATCAAAACATTTGACAGTGTTACAAGATATATGTATTTTTCTTTCATACGCAACATGGATCGTACTTTTCTGATAACTTTCGCAGTGTGTAATATATACTATAGTCCATTCACGGTTACTTCCAACTTTTCTGAAGCCCTGCTAAAGTTCTTCTTCCAGGATATTCCTCCGCCTCGTGCAAACCAAGCTTAATCGAGTCTAGAAAATTTCACCAAGGGAAAACGCACAGCATTCGTGCGCACGCAGTGAATAAGCAATTCTCAATTATTTGAGCACTTTTGAAATCAACCTTTGAAAAATGTCCCTGCCTCTACCTGCATTTATTTTTAACGGACACACTGACTGGCATGCACCCAGTAAAGTTGGTAACGACGGAAGGAAAGTAGTTCCATCTTAACGTTGAATAAAAATTTGTTAGGTAAACATTTGTGAATACTCAAATTATTTCTTTTGTTTTCTGCTTTTTTAATACAAAAAGTGTAAGAATGAGCACACTTGTAAAATACATATTTTTCAAATAATTTTATAGTTTCAATTGACTGAAGCACGAATAAAGTGATCAGACCCATAATAAAACTAATTTTACATACGGTGAAAAAATACACCAAAACTTTCAAAAGTGCTCAGTTTACTGTGAACAGCCTATAATAACATTTTTCATCAGAACTATTTCTTACTAAGCATTACCAACACACCTATTTCCTCACTGTTTTCATTCATATTAATTGTAAATAAAATATTATAATTTACTAGCTGACCCGGCAAACGTTGTTTTGCTGTGTCACTGGGAGACACCTGGTGGGAATAAATTGTAACCTAGATCGATAAATGATCGATGATAATTGATCAGTTATCGACCTAGGATAAAATTTATTAAATTACTAATATCGCTATAGAAATATAAGGGTTGGTGGTATAAGGGTGAAAATTTAGGAGGGTATGTATTTTTTGATGCCACATCATAAAAAAATTAAAAATAAAAATTTTGTTCAAACAATAAAAAAAAATTGTTTGGGGATGGCCACCCTTATTACTTAGGGGTGTAAAAAATAGATATAAATATATTCTCAGACCTACCGAGTATACATAAAAAATTTCATAATAATCGGTCCAGCCGTTTCGGAGGAGTTCAGTGACTAACACTGTGACGGGAGAATTTTATATATTAGATAGACAGAATATAAGCAAAAGTTCAATTTAATCAAAAATAAGGCACTTTTATGTTAACACGAGTATAAAACGCTTGTGATATGTGGCATATTTAAGAAATAACCGAACACGTGACACATGGGGTGATTTTTCAAAGGTTTGATCAAAAAAGTGTGAAGAAACCGCGAATAAGCTATAAATCATTCTGGCCTAATAGCTGGCAAAAATAATTCTTGCCCTTTCTTAGTTTTTCTTTATTAGCTTCCATAAAATATTAAAATACGATTAATATCTATAGCACTAATTCAGGTACCATGACACCCGGAAGGGAGGGGGGTTGGTGTTGTAACCTCCCTCCCCCCCCCTTCTTCATTTTTTGCTCATTAGGATGTCAACGATAAGTTTTAAAATTATTAGTTATCTTCTAATTGTGATGAAATATGCAATTGTTGTATATCTACTATAATGCATTTTATTATACTGTGCAGTATTTTTCTCCAAGAATTTGTCGTAATTGAAACGTGTGTCAGCGCCGCTGATAGCGGGTGTGACTTCCCTCCTTTCACTTCAGTTAGTGCAACCCTCTCTTTGATCTCCCCCCCCCCCTTCTCATTCTCTCTCTTAGGAAATGTATGGCTACACCACTGCCGTTCAAGCCCTAAGACTGTTTGCCACGATAAAATTTTCCGTACAAGCTCGGGTGGAAGCTTCCACGAGACCTGCTACCCGAGCCTGCATGCAAGCAGTTATGGAGGGTTCTTAGGAATAACCTATCCAATGATACTTGCTGCTGCACAAGTAAAGACGGGTGCATTTTTTTATGATTTTACTTTTGCATCTGTGGTTCATGAACAATCTTCACTCACGACTTCAGTATTATGGTTTTGTTGATGTAACTGGAACTTTTGTGGTAGATAAACCCGAATGTTTCCCACAATTCTCACATAATGCAGTTTTCAGAATCAGTAAACATTTTAGTTTTTTTTTCTATTTACTATTTTCAAAACAAAAATATATATATATATATATATTAGCCAACCACGCTCTCTCTGATCGGCTAAAATTTCAACCTTGTGGAAAACCTTCCACTGAGATTGCACACGACCAATCCATACATGCAGGCTTGCGTGGTATCGTCCAAGGAATCTTCCATCGTGGCATACAGGCTTTAGTTTGCCAACTGTAAAGCCACCGTATTGTACTGTGTGTGTGATTGCAGAGAAGGTTCCCGGATGCGCCGAGTGCACCTACTGGGAGAGGTTCTACTGCATCAGCCACAAAGTACTCGACGACCACTGCTGCTGCGACATGCGTTACGCAGGTCAGTTGCAACACTCGCCGCCAGTAACTAACCCCGTTTTTTACACTACATTTGAAGTTTATTCTACTCAGGTTGGGAGCAAAACGTGATTTATTATGGGAGATATCGGCATAGGAAAAATTTCCGCCTCAAGGTGCGCAGTTTTACAAAAGGGAACTTTACATTTCAATTTCTAGCTATGTGAATAATAAAAGAGAAATATTTTAATTATTTATGGAGTTATTTTATATTTGATGTATGAGTATTGCAATTATCCCCCTTTTTTAACGTAAAAAATAAGAGAAAATCTGGCACATTGCCGACACTAGCGCTTACCTAGTTACAAACTATTTTGGTTGCCAAACTTTTAACATTGATCTTCCCAACCTGTAATAGAAGTAACCTTACTATAGTCCACTTATAATTACGTCCATAGACTAAAGATTAGGTAGACACATTATTCGTCTTCTGCGCATGTACCCAACATTGACCTACCCCAAACCAACACAACTGTCAAAGTCACATCGTGAACAGTGATGAACGTGTTTGTTTATATCTTACTTTTTCAATGACAAGCTATTTTATAATAATGAAATACTTTTAACAATTTGAATTTAATCAAACTGCAAACATTGATTAGAGGAAGTATATATACATCTCACAGCACTTGTTTACTAATCAGTGCTCTAACCTCAAATACAATCCACGCCGTTTGGGCTAGACGTGTTGGCAGAAAAGCAGTCCAATGTTGGGACACGGAGACTGGTTGTGCGCAGCCAGCGAGATCGGTCTGCGTCATCTTTAGCCTATGGTTCCTTCCAAATGTTTTGAAGACATGCTTGATTTTTACTTTCAGGCTACTCCTCCGCCTCATGCAAACAAAGCGTAACTAAGTGTATAAAATTACACCAAAGGGACAACGCACCGTGCTTGTGCGCACTCAGTTTAATGAAAACTCTTTCTTACTAAGTATTACCAAGCACCACTATTTTAGCTCTATTTTTATTCATATTAATTATAATATAGAGATGAAATATAAGCAAAAATTCAATGAAACCAAAAATAGCATATTTATATGTTAAAATAAGTATAACATGCTTGTAATATATGACATATTAAAAAACCAACCAAACTCGTCATATATAGGGTGATTTTTCAAAAGTTTGATTGAAAAAATGTGAAGAGATTGCGAATATACTGTACTTCTAATAAATCTTATTTGCATGAAAACTTGGCCAGAGAGAGAGAGAGAGAGAGAGAGAGATGGATAGAGAGAGAGAGAGAAAGAGGGAGAGAGTGTCTGTGTGTGTTATAACATTTTTAAACACGAATTTATGTAAGCAATGAACTAACCTTATTCGGACCGAAGTGGCACTGACAGTTCCAGTGACATAAAAGGAGTGCTGTGTTTGAACTCGAAGTTGGTTGCTGTGCTGTCGGAAGGGCGAACTACTCCGTCCTCACTCTGTCGGGAACGCAAGTGTCCCTAGAGCATTTTGAAATCCGCTGACTCGGTACATTGTCTGAAGTTAATACGTATTACCGCAGTCAGTAAGTTGGTGAACTGACGGGCTTCCCGGGTGTAGGCAGCCACGCACTACGGCGTCCTCAAACTTACTGATTGTACGAGGTTGAACAGTGTGCTTCTAGTGATCTACCCAACGGGAACGTTAAGCGGGAGTATTTGATTACTAGAATTAGAATTACTACAGATTGTATATGATTACTAGCGATACAACATAACTTCATTATGCAAGACGATAACCTATTCTTAAGTGTAGGTCTGAGGTAGGGATGGGGATGAGCCCCATACGCCTACAAAGAGGGGAATTCACGCAAGGAGGCGTGCATCGCAGCAGAGAGGGACTGGGAAGCAATAGCCGCAATTTGGAGCATGAGAAGGAAGTTCGGATGAAGACGGTGTGGGCTGTAGGCCCGTGACCCTGCGTTAGCGAGCGGACTGCGGGGTGGGAGTGCTGTCCGGCGAACTGATGAGTATTCGGCCCGCGGCGGGCGGTGCCGTTATACCCCGCGCCCGGTCGTGCGTTGGCGTCTTGCTGAGTAGCCTACCTGCCGTCCACTACACAACCTGACCTCTCCGGCGCGGCGTCCGGCCGTCTCCCCCCTCCTCGACCGAGACCCCTTCCGCTGAGAAACACTGGATATAGTCCATTCGAGGCCACTTAAAACTTTTCTGAAGCCCTGCTCAAGCTCTACATTCAGACTATTCCTCCGCCTCACTCAAATACACTTAACTAAATCAAGGTTAATTATACTCAGGTTAGGAACAAAACGAGATTTATTATGGGAGAGTTTGGCATAGGAAAAATTTTCGCCGCCACGTACGCAGTGTTCCAAAATGTAACTTAATTAAAATCTTAAGTTACGTGAATAATAAAATAGAAATATTTAACTTAGTTACGAAGTTATTTTATATTTGATTTATGATTATTGCAATTATCCTGTTTTTAACGTAAAAAATAGAGAATCTGGTACCTTGCCGACACAGGCAAAAATTGCCTCTTCGCCAAACTTTTAACATTCATCTTACCAATCTGTAGTAGAAGTAACCTCAACTAAGCCTAGAAAATCATGCGTTGTCATCGGATTTCATGCGCACCCACTTCAGTAAAATTTCCCATGAGAACGTTTTCTTACTAGGCATTACCAACACACCTATTTTTCCTCTGTTTTTATTAGTACTAGTTATAAATGAAATATTATTATCTGTAGATAAAATATAAAGCCCCTGTCACACGGTCAAATTTTTTCGTTAAACTGCTTCCAATATGTTTGTTCAAATAAAGTTGGAAAGTTAAGACGTCATCGAAACGTCATAAACGCCGCCATATTTGTCTGAGAAAGTTGGATGGCTTCAGTTTCTATCAAACATCTGAAGATTGGACCAGTTCTAAAATTTCTTTGATGTTTGACAGTTTCAGCCAAACAGAATCGTGCACAATAAAAATGGACGTCAAGAAACTTTAAAATAAAGATTAACTGCTGGAAACGAAGTATATTATGAAGATAATTAATGTAGGTAGAAGTTAATTTATGTAGAAGCTGTCTGGCCATGAATGCCATTTTAAGTGAATATTGCACATAATGATACGAGAGGCATTAAATTTCATAGTGCAGGAAATATCTCCGATAAATAAAATATGAATTTAGTAAAGAGACCAAAATTAACTACAACATTCCTTACATTTCTTCCTGTACACAATGGACTTCATGGAAAAACAAAAGCAATATCCACAATGAAAATAATTTTAAATAATAATTCAAATTAGATACTCCCAGTAAAAAAAAAAAAATTGACAGTGTGACACATTTTCAAACACATTGAAGATAATTTGATAAAATTTGTTGGGAAGGAAAAATTTAATGTCCGTATTTTGTCTTCAAATTTTATTGTCAAATATAGTTGAAGGCGAAAATTTGACAGTGTTACAAAGGCTTTAGTAAAATTTCAGTTCAACCAACTCTAAGATACTTTTATTTTAAAAGAAGTATGTACAGATCATAATTAGTATGTAAACGCATGATATTTCAGCTTCAGCTATAACCCACCATACCTTGTCCCAGGCCCTCCTAGCTCTAATAGGGAAAACGAGTCCTTACCGAAGACAACCGAAGTCGAGGTTATGCAGTCTTACAACTTCGCCATTAAAAAAAAAATATTGCATGTTTAAAGAAAGTATATACTAGGTTTAAATGGCGTAAATATAGAATAAACAATCACGTTGTTTTTCGATTTATGCGTTATATGTTCGATTTGCATATTTTAAATTTGATGACGCCACAGTCATGGCACAGTCTTCATTGTATAAGCGGCCTTAACGTCTGTTTATCCGTAACACTGGTATTTTAATGAATTTACGCATAAAACGTTGTAAAGTAATGTTTCGCCTTCGTGGTTACAGTTTATATTCGCTCAAACGTATTTATTATAGCCTATATGAAATAAGTATGAATAAGCGACGTATCAATAATATTTCCGAAAAAACATAGGCCAGTCACAATATTAAAAAAATAATAGCTAGCAAGGGTCTACGTTGTGTTGCCACCAACACAAAGTGAAAATATGAAGTTTACTCTCCTGACGTTGGCAGTACCGCATAATCTACTTCGGCTTGCTTTGGCAAACATATTAATACGATAAGGTTCTGTCGTTATACTTTTGAGTAAGATTTATTCTACTCAGGTTAGGAAAAAAACAAGATTTTGTTTTTGTTTTTTGCTCGAGTTGTTATATGATATATATGTGTGTGTGTGTACATATACACACATACACATACACACTTAACATAGCCAAAAATTTTAATGTTAGGTTTATTTCTAAACTATTATTCATGACCCACAATTGTGTTTACAAGAACAAACAGTAAAATACGACTGTGCTTAGCATTGAGCGTTCATAAGCAAGCTTATTTCAATGGAAAAAGATACTTATTTAAGTGCGAAAGAAATAAAGCCGTCATCAAAAGTAACTTTATACTTTTCCTTAAGGAAACTGCGCGCGAAAGACTTCAAAATTATATTTTTAACAATTTTTTTTTCTATTCAGTTGTCAAATTTAAATAAAGTAATTGTGTAAGCCAACATTTCGCTAAATCCAGTTTACAACAGAATATTAAATAGCATGTGAACGTATTTCGTTTTATTTCCATTCCAGTGGGAAGAACAAATTTGATTCTTTACGTAGGTTCTAACACAATACAAATCAAAATATTGTACACATTGCGGAAACTGCAATTGTCCCATTTACTTACATACAAAACGGAAAAATACCGGTACACATGTGTCTGACACCATTGCACCTGGCGGCAAACATTTTAAGTTGCCAAACTAAAAATCTTGAGCTTCCCAACCTGAGTATAATAAACTTTGTTTTGAGTTCCAACTCTACTTGTATGCTCCCTGCCGCACCCCCAAGGTGCGAGTATCGAAGCCCATCACGCTTGGTGTTCACAGTAAGCACGGAACATGGGTCGTGTGCACAAGAACTGACCGCCATGTTTTCAAACCTGTTGACTCACAACTGCGCGTAACAGGTCGTGTGCATGAGAGTTCCTGGCATTGTGCGCAAAGGAAATTGTTATATTACATTTATTGTGCAGGCGCATAGAGTAACATCCAATCAGGGCAGAGTATACATTTTTCAACGAAGATGTTTATTTCAAATGGAAGAAAAGTTAATGGCATTTCACAAAATCGAATATGAATTTAATTCAATTACTTGAATTCAATTTATTGAACTAAAAAATCACTTCATTTGCCTTTCAATGAATTTCATTCAGTAAGTTTTCAAGTCTCCACGTGAAAATTTATCACAAAGTTTCTAATTAAACCAGTACAAAAAAAAAACCAAAAGTATATTTTTAGAAGTATCTACGACTTATGCACGACACAAAAATAATTGGTTAAACCCAAAAAAAATTTTATTTATTTTATTGTACATTTTCATTTTAAAAAAATGTATCCTCATTTTGTACACACTTTATACGTGTGCACACAACTCTATTATTATGAGATTACTTTCATTTTTTCTGTTAAAAATGGTGTGATCGGCGATAAAAATTTTAGATTCCAGAAAATTAAAGAGAAAATTGCCGCGACTATGTCATTTTTATGGCTCATATAGCATTCAATGAATTCGATTCAATAATTGAAGGTAATTTTAAGAAAAATTTGATTGTGTGAAAGGGCCTTTAACTGCAGAAGCGAAAAAAATGTCGCAAGATATCAATTTAGAGGAAATAACGGATAACCGTTTTTAGCAAAAAAATTTTAATGTTTTTTTATGTATACAACTGCAAAAAAATTATTTAATGAAAGGGGAAATTTTGAATATTTTAAATCACTGCAAATGTTCAACACAATATCACAATCTGTTACGAAAATCTATTACTTACCAACACAGCTAACTGACGTCAGATTCGTATCAAAATTTAATTGCCTAAAAATAATACTTAAATATTTAATTGTGAATCAGTTTTGCGCAATAATTCTGTTCGTGTGAATGTTCTGCTGTTACGTTCTGTGTTCTGTGCGTATAGTCTATTCACAGTTTCTTCATTTTTTTTTTAATAAAACCTTTGAAAAATCACCCCATATATTAGGTGTTTAGTTATTACCTAAATTTGTCATGTATCACAAGCGTTTTATACCTCTGTTAACATATAAGTATATTATTTTTCGTTATATTTAAGTTTTACGTATATTTTATTTATAAATTATAATATTTCATTTTTAATAAATGTAAACAAAAACAGTGAGAAAACATCTGTGTTGGTAGCGCCCAGTAATAAATCATTCTCATGCGAAATATTATTACAACTGAGTGCGCACGAATTCGGTGCGTTGTCCTTTGGTGTAATTTTTTAGACTTGGTCAAGCTTAGTCTGCACGAGGCGAAGGAATTGATTATGTGTAATTAGATTGTGAACCCAGCTTTACGATTGTTGTCTGCGTGCAGAGTGGTTCCCGTACGTGCCGCACCAGTGCTACCTGGAGGAGGAGCTGTGCACTACGCACGCCGCCAACTGCGAGGAGTACATGAGGATCAGGATGTGCTGCTGCGACCTCCACACCGCCCTCAGATGTGAGTATAGGTTGTTCACGATAAACTGAGCACTTTTTAAAGCCCTGCTTAGGATCTAATTGCAAGCACACTGTGTATCCTCCCGCCGTATATAAAATTAACATTACTATGGCCCTGAACACTTTATTCATACGCCAGTCAAGGAAAACTGTAAAATGATTAGAAAAGTAAATATTTTACAAATTTGCTAATTCTAACACTTGTTTATGAATTTAAAAAATAGAAATAAAATAAAATAATTGTAGTATTGACAAATGTTTACGAGCAATTTTAATTCAACGCCAAGAGATGGAACTACTTTCCCTCCGTCCTTACCAACTTTACTGGGCGCATGATAGTACGTGTGCCCGTTAAAATATACGCAGGTAGGGACAGTGACATTTTCCAAAGGTTGAGTTCAAAAGTGCTCACTTTACCTAGCCCCAGGCCCCAGCAACTCCAATAGGGAAAACGAATTCTCGCCTAATAAACCTGAAGTCGACGTCTTACAACTTCGTCTTTAACAATACAATAGTGTTGAATATTTAACTCGTTCAGCCAACGTGCCCACGGCCGTGGACACGTTGCAAACGAATGAAAGATATGACCGGTGTTGTACACAGCAAGGCATCGGTGCCCAGTGCTCTGAGAACCTTTCTTCAGTTTTGTGGAACTTCCTTTACCACTTTGACATGAATGGTTACTGACAATACCCTCGAGCACGCAGCACTTTGTTTATTGGTTGCGATGAAAATACTGGAGACAAGTACAGCTCGTATTGAAATATTGTGTGATTGCGGCACTTGACCTCAGTAAAATAAAGTCAAACCAAACGGTTTAAGCAAAAATTTAGTACCTAAATATTGCGTAAATTCACAACAATAAATCATGAAGTTTTTAGCCTACTTTCCGGAGGAATAATAACCTTACGAGATATTTTCCTGCCCGCGTGTCTGTGGGTTTGTCTGTGTGTACGTGTCCCCCCCCCTCCCCTAAAAACTTCGACCTGTGAACCGAATTCCCCCAGGACTCGATCATTTCACTTAAAGTTTTCGATTGCGCAGCGTGCTTATTTTCAAAACGGTAGCCATTAAACATTTAGGGCGCCATTTTACACATAACTCAGAAAACATTCAACCAATTTGAACCAAATTTTGTATGTTGGAAGTTTATAAAATATATTTTTAATATAGAGACGCATATAGTTATTGGCCCTCCATTTTATAATATAGCACTACATGAAAAAATAAAGCTCCTACATCGTATTTCGAAAACTACTCAATAGGTACCCGCTTAATTTATCAAGTAACTAATGCTATGGTAGGCCGTGTCAACACAAGCGATTTAAAGCGATTTTAAAATAGCGGCAATATAAAAATTTAGATTAATATGTTTCATATGCCATAGCATTGGATCACTTAGAACTAACTTGGTATGCTGAAAGTATAAACTATAAGCATAAAAAATGTTAATGTAAAGCCCCTTTTAAGTGTAATTTTGTAAGATAGCGCCACATGGGAAAATAAAGTTTTCGTGTCATATCTCGGGAAACAATCAACCGATTCCTACCAAATTTGGCAAACAAGAAATACTACGGTATTTCATGTAAACTGGTATGTTTTAAGGACGAAAGACTTTTATTTTAAAAAATGGTGTCCATGCAAACATGTTTGATTACTTACGTATTTTTGTACCGACTTCATGATATGGCTCTTGTTGACCTGATTTATGTGAATATCCTCTTTTGGTCTAATGTTATGGTGGTGACTTTGGGTACGAAGGATAAAAGTGTGTCTATGACGTCACACAGGAACCACGTACAGAGATAATATGTCTTTTCAAAAGAATTACCGATCTATTCATACTTCTTTAATATTCCCTTAGGCCGACTATCTTCTTGCCCTGTGGTTCCTAAAATTTCACCAAACTAAAGAATTCGGAGTGTTACCAGAATGATTATTGCAGTACAGCAAAGTAATTTGAATTAAACNAAATTTCACCAAACTAAAGAATTCGGAGTGTTACCAGAATGATTATTGCAGTACAGCAAAGTAATTTGAATTAAACGATGTTTTAGATCCCCGCCAATGCAAAGGTCTATTGTATGTTGCACACTACCAGTTTATNTCCCCGCCAATGCAAAGGTCTATTGTATGTTGCACACTACCAGTTTATGATACAAGACCACACAAACTCCTAAAACAAGTAGTTAAGACTAGCTGTTGTCAGCGGACGTGTTGACAACACATTCAGAATTTCACGAAAGGAATTTAGTCACAGACGAACACAGTAGCGAAAACTGGACGACATTATAAAGAAAACAGAGAAGAACACAAGTTTTCTACAAGACATTAGTGACGTTTCTGTAACTGGTATTTGTTCCTTTGTTCAGGTCGTTTTTAAGCACGCAACTTGTCATAATCTCTGCTTGCATTCTTACTTCCTTTTTAATTATCATAACTCTTCTTTTATACTCAAATGTTAATGCTTGGCCTCATCTGAAGCGTTAAATTTTCCTTTTATGTACATATTTTTTTCCCAGTGAAATAACTAAATATTGTATTTCACGTTTACATTTCACAAATGCCTTCAAATGTAGTCGTCAGATTTTATCTGCGCGTTGTCTGGTAATTGTGAAACGGTCAGAAACTAGTGATAATGTTTAATTACGCTGTACTAATTACGTTATAATTACTTGGCAAAAATTAAGAATTTATCTTTGCTCTTCAGCAGAGGGCTATAGTTGTAGTTTCAAAATAAGTGTCCCTAAACAACTGAAATGAGCTGGAAACTAGTAATCTAACCAGGCATGTGAGGTCCAACTTTAAAAATATGGCCTCTTGCATATAAGTTAAATAGATGATCAATTGTATGAAAATCATCATAAATATTTGTTTTGAGAGACTCCGTTAATACATTCCGTACCACAAACACAACTATTTCCCAGAATATGGTATTACTAAATTTAGTTATTTTCTACATTATTACACTTGTTCTTTTGACACGAAACTAGCCTGCTGTTACGGTAGTTCACGGAAACACTGGATTTTTTTCCGCAGGGAAGTACTTGCTCTCCGGCCAGGGACGTTCGTCGAGTAGCAGTTGGCTGNAACTTGTCATAATCTCTGCTTGCATTCTTACTTCCTTTTTAATTATCATAACTCTTCTTTTATACTCAAATGTTAAGGCTTGGCCTCATCTGGAGCGTTAAATTTTCCTTTTATGTACATATTTTTTTCTCAGTGAAATAACTAAATATTGTATTTCTTTAAATGTTTAAACGTTTAAATGTAGTCGTCAGATTTTATCTGCGCGTTGTCTGGTAATTGTGAAACGGTCAGATTCTAGTGATAAAGTTTAATTACGCTGTACTAATTACGTTATAATTACTTGGCAAAAATTAAGAATTTATCTTAGCTCTTCAGCAGAGGGCTATAGTTGTAGTTTCAAAATAAGTGTCCCTAAACAACTGAAATGAACTGGAAACTAGTAATCTAACCAGGCGTGTGAGGTCAAACTTTAAAAATATGGCCTCTTGCATATAAGTTAAATAGATGATCAATTGTATGAAAATCATCATAAAGTATTTGGTTTGAGAGACTCATTTAAGACATTCCGTACCACAAACACAACTATTTCCCAGAATATGGTATTACTAAATTTAGTTATTTTATACATTATTACAATTGTTCTTTTGACACGAAACTAGCCTGCTGTTACGGTAGTTCATGGAAACACTGGATTTTTTTCCGCAGGGAAGTACTTGCTCTCCGGCCAGGGACGTTCGTCGAGTAGCAGTTGGCTGNTGGAAACACTGGATTTTTTTCCGCAGGGAAGTACTTGCTCTCCGGCCAGGGACGTTCGTCGAGTAGCAGTTGGCTGCTGTTCGTCATTCTCCAGCTGTTGGCAGTACTGCTGGCGCCATCTTGACGAGCGCCGAGAGGAACTGCTGGCCAATTTATCGCCCTGCCTTGCCGGTAGCGGGGTGAAACGAGTACCTCCAGTGACTACGACGCTTCAAAGAAGCCGGAAGAAAACTAGTCAGAAAACAGTATTTGTGCCATCGTGGTGCGTGCGATTGCAGTTCTTACTCCGGATTATGAAACGAGGAACTTCACTGCTTTCACGGAAGAGCAAAACTTAATCCCTGAACATTGCCGTAAGGCAGTCACATTGCACTCATACTTAATTGCCGCCATTATGATGTACGAAGGTAGTCTGATAAGTATTTGCGCGCTACCTTTTTAGATGGGTTCGTCATGCAGGCACGCGAACCGAAATAGACGATATTGTGTTGCAAGTACGAATTTGTCAACCATCAGAATACAGGTATAAGTTAGACTGTTTGCTGTTAAATGAGCACTTTTGAAAATCCTGTTTAAAGCTGCGTCTCAGTTTAAAGAGCGTTCTCTACAAAGAGCGCTCTTTCTCACTGCCCGGCGAGAGACCTTTTTTCATGCGCTCTCGCTCTCTCGATTTGGGACCACACATGCGCGCGCGCACACACACACACACACACACACACACTCTCTCTCTCTCTCTTTTATGGTAAACAAACACAGCATACGATGAAAACACGTGGACGTTTTTAACATCAACTATAATGCGTGCGTACATAAACGCGGACAATTAAAATAATAGTTAAAAGCTACCCAGTACCTTGTTTCAAATTTTAAGCCTCTTTTCACAGCTGAAAGATTTTACCCATCAAATGCTTATATTGAGTGCATTTAAAATTTATTATAGCCTCAGCTGTTTTACATTGTAAGAAATAAAAATACATTGCAATTTGAATAAGTACATTAATTAAATACGACTCCTTAAAAATATTTACCGTAACCACCGTCTGAAATAACCTCACATTAAAGTTGTGAAAGAACATGATGGTCATGATGGATGCCAGAGAACACGAGAAAACGCAGAGAGTATACAACTTCGAGCTCTCGTACTCTCTCCGACAAACTGAGATGACCAGGGAGATGTTTTCGTCTTGCCGCCCGCGAGAGTGAGAGCGCGAGAGAGCGCTCTCTCGGCAAACATGAGACACGGCTTATATCTACGTTTCTGTCATTTTCGTGTCCTACGGTTTGTAAAAATTAACGTTTCCCAAAATTCGATCACTGTAAACACATCGATAAAGTAAAGATGTGATAAGTTCAGGAGTTATGTCTTCTTACATTTATATGCTTAATACGAAACGAAATTAAATACAATATGTTCAGTGTCCACAGATGTAAACATCTCACTTTTAATACAACGTTATATTAATTACTTTTCCTACGTCGCTGTCAACATTACTGGGATCATGCAGGTAAATGAAATCGGTGACATCGCAGAGGGAAAATAGGGTGGATTGCTCACGCGAGCTGCGCAGTAGTGTCGCCAGTGTTCCAACAATGAACTGCTTTTCTGCCAACAGCACTATCAAAAACAACGTGGGTAGGATTTGAGGTTAAAACACTGTTCATGGGCGTAAATGCTTTGAGATATCTGTGCACTCCCTCTAAAATAACTGTCACGCAACTAGTAGTCCAAATTATTTAATTCTTATAAAAGAAAGGTTCTGTTGGAAACTCAAATGTAAACAAACACGTTTATCGCTGTTGACCATGTGACTTTGACAGTTGTGTTGGCAATGGGCGAGTCAACGTTAGGGACATGCGCAGAAGGCGAAAATCGGTTTCCTTCACCTTTACTCTTTGGTTGAAATACTGCATCTTCAGTTTGAGGCGGGGAATTTTTTCAGAGGTTGTTTTTCAGAAGTGTTCAATTAACCGCGAGGTAATTCTATACATACATGATGTAACTGTTCACTGTGGCCAAGATGAATTTTTAAAATGACTTTATGATATTCGCATGTGTTAAAAATTGTTTTTGTTGTTTATCTGGAAGTTTGCGATGTAAAATANTGTGTTAAAAATTGTTTTTGTTGTTTATCTGGAAGTTTGCGATGTAAAATAAGTGTTCAAAATCCCTTCCACATTTCTACCATCAAAAAATACCGCATTACCAGAATATATACTAATAGCTGTGGATTGAAATTACGTTCTTTCTTTTGCAGATAAGCTGCTTTATTGCCATGAATATCCATAGACTGGGTATTGCTGAATAAATTATTGGGAAACGTGCCAAAAATGCTGTTGGACTTATGTTTAAGAATCACTTTCTGAAAGTATATAATTATTTACAAATAGTTCCTCCATTAGCAATTTCAAATCAAATAGATATTCATGAAGAAGTTAAAAGGTTTTTAAAGAAAGTATGAAAATTGCTGTGAAAAAAATACGTTGTACATATATTAGCAAGGTTTAAATTTTTGAGAACAAAACATTAAAACAAAATTGACAAAAGCAACAGTTTTATTTATAAGTGGAAAAGTACTTTTAGTAANTTTTGAGAACAAAACATTAAAACAAAATTGACAAAAGCAACAGTTTTATTTATAAGTGGAAAAGTACTTTTAGTAATTGTCTACTATGTTACGTGTTATGAGCTTTGTCATTTTACAGGTATTTTTGACATAATTCTCGATATTAGATATTATTCATAATTATATTGGTAAATAAAGATTTGAATGACGATAACATTTTAGTAGAGAAATAAAAACTACGATTACGTGTACCCACGATCAGTGTGTACCAACATGTTTCGAAGCGGAAACGTGAACAATTTATTTGTAAGGTTTGCTGCCATGAAGCAAAAATGAAATCTGGTGAAAGGACTGAACCTCTTTTAAATCAATAGAAGAAGAATTATCAGCAAAAGAAACCGGCAGCCTATATATTCGCAAACAATTAGTAACACGTACCAGACTGACAGGAACAAACAGCCGTCGATCTGCAAACGCAGAAAACGTTATAGCTACTCATTCCTTGGTAGTACATTGACGAGATATTTTGTTTTTGTTTTAATGTTGCTGCACTGTAGCTGTACTTTGTGATGGAGTAACAGTAAGGTTTATTCTACTGAGGTTGGAGACAAAACGAGATTCCTTACTAGTGACTTTGGCATAGCGAAAATTTCCGCTCCAAGATACAAAGCTGGCGGTAAATGGAGAAATTCTATATTATTGTGTGCATAAGTTCGTGTTTGACGTTAACTGTGATATACTTGCCTGTGCAAAAATATTAAGTATNTTCTATATTATTGTGTGCATAAGTTCGTGTTTGACGTTAACTGTGATATACTTGCCTGTGCAAAAATATTAAGTATCAACTTAATTTTGTAACTATTATCACTAACTCAAATGATGTTTACGAGAGTAAACAGTAAAAATATAATTTTGTCTGGCATAAATTTTCTTCAACACGCTTATTTTTTTAAAACTTATTCAACAGCAAAATAAATAAATAAAAAATTATTTTTAAAATTTTTTTATTACATTTAATTGAAAATCGTGTAATATGTTTTGCTAATCGCACTCTAGTGTGATGAACAAAGATTATACGTAGGTTATAACACANATTGAAAATCGTGTAATATGTTTTGCTAATCGCACTCTAGTGTGATGAACAAAGATTATACGTAGGTTATAACACACAAATCCAAATTAAAATTTTTTTATAAAATTATATTTAATTTATAAAACTTGCAATTATCCAATTTGTTTACNCACACAAATCCAAATTAAAATTTTTTTATAAAATTATATTTAATTTATAAAACTTGCAATTATCCAATTTGTTTACATGCAAAACGAAGAAAATTCGGCAGTTGCAAACTACCATTAGTAATGAGCTTCCCAACCAGAGTAGAATAAACCAGAAGGGGTTACGCATTGTCGTACTTGACATTAAATCCATGACCTAAAAATGGAAAACTTTTTTTTTATATCTGATAAATACAGTGATCACTTTACACCACCAATGAAAAGGTAAAAATTACAGTAATTATAGTCATTTGTTTACATTTAAACGGTAGGCTGCACTTCACATATTCGCTGTAGTCAAAATAAAACATGTTCTGGAGTAAAAACACTTTTACACAACTTTACTTGTCCGTTACGACTTTTTATAAACTTTTTATGTATTAGTGAAATCTATGGTAAATAAGTCTAATACAATTTTTCTTCAAAAATAAAGTCGATACAATTTACCATTTTCGACCAAAATTAAGTCAATTTCACTCTACATTATGACAGGGAGTTCGATTTTGTTGTTTGCTGCTGTAAAAAATAAATCAAAGTCAGAAAAAATTTTTTAAGTTGGGTACTTAACTCGAAAAGTTTTCATAAGCCGAATCATCTGAATCGAAAAATTCCATGAAAGCTAATTTTAGACGTTTTATTTATGTTTGGTCTGGAAAAGAGATAGAGTATGACGAACAAGTAAAAATTTGAATAGAGTTTATGCCAAACATACAGAATAAAAGGATTTTATAGTTATTTATTGGTCGTTTTCAGAGCTTCCAGTATAGTCTGTCCCACAAACTAAGTACTCTTTTTGACAGTTCTGAGAGTCTCCTGTTTACAGCTGTTTCCATGGATACAGCAGTGTCTCGCCCTGCCGCAAGTGATGTAACACACAGCTGACTGTCAACCTGCCCAGTATGTCAGCAGAAAATATTTAGCCATGGTAATAGCTGCACACAAGAATACTTTCAGAACTGTCAAAAAAGTGCACACGTTCGGTAGACAAACTACAACATACCAACTGGCGCACAAGGGAATGTCAAGTTTTGTATGTTTCTAATTTCCTTCCACTGCAATGAAAACGCACTCTTGAAACCAGGTTACCCTTAACTGTTCTTGCAGTTATCTTTAAAGCTTCTAAAGTAAAACCTCTTTTATACAAACCTCAATAAACCTGAATGTTTGCAGTTTGTAATAACGGGGTTTATATTAACAGGTGTTAACGATAGATAGAAATAATCCTAAAAAATTTAAATGTCGGCTTTTCGATTTAGCATGTTGGGAAATAATACATTCTTATCACGAGCATGGCTTCTATCTACTTGTGGGCTTGACAATCCGCTGTAATACAAATTAACGACTTTTTTTTACTAAGCATGCAAATTAACATTAAATTCCCTATCTCACTTGAAGGAGAAAGAACACAAATTTCTACTAACGAAAACTTAGTATTAAAGAAGTTTTTAATACCAAGGTTTCACTGTACTGTGCTACAGCTGACAAGTCGAAGATAGTATTTATATTCAAGCAAACGTCGCCCTTATAGCTTTTACTTCTCTGTTGAGCCAATCTGTTAGGTTTTAGCCTAAGTCACAACTATTGATGTAAATATATAATAAATGCCGCTGCATGTGAAGAAAAAGAAGAAAAATTCAAGATTCGCTTATCTTCCCGAAATGAATCTCCAAAAACAGAATAAAAATTTAACAAAGTACCGCCAATACCTGATATCCCAGTACATATACACGACGAAGATAAGAAACCATTTTTCACAATCACTTCATTGCGTTGTGTACGTCTGCCTTGACGTTTTCTGGAAACTTCTTCGTCGTTTCGCAATGCAAGCAAATGCTTACAACAGACGAACTTTTAAAAAACTTCCGCATGGTTCGCTAAAAAAAGTGGTTTCCAGTACGAACACCGACTGTTCCTAGGTCCACTAAGATGCAGAATGTTTGCTTCTAGTAAGTATTCATTTGTTTTTATTTATATATATTTTACATATATTTTTTATTTATTATTTGTTTAAAGGCGTCCGGAGCCGCTGGCTCATAAAAGGAAGCGGTGCATGCATACATTAACAAAATGGCATTCGTTACAAATTTGTGAACAGCTCGTCACATTACAATCTAACAAGTACAATATCTGAGAAATATTTATGTGTTTACCTATATACACATAATTACATACATATACACATTTGGGAATTGTTACATATTACATAATTTCTTGTAGGAACACTCGGAAGAGACATGCAGTTAATTCAAACGCAGTACTTGCCTACGTATACACAAACAATTTACTCAACATATGTATATTAGCCAGCCAGCATGCAGGCTTATCAAACAAAATAATCATCTTTTATAAATTGAATAACTTCTCTTTGAATTTTGCTTTGGATATGAACAAAGTTAGTTCAGCTGGCAAGTTGGTATGTAGTTTTATTACTTTGTTTCGAAGGCTGTTTAAACTATGAAGAAGTATGAAGAAGAGTTGAGAGGTTAGGTTTTGGTCGGTGCTTATTAATGAGGTTTTGAGCACCTTAGAGGGTAATATGAGGCAAAGACAAAGCAGTGCGGGGGAAACGGGAATGCCCCGAGAAAACCCGTCGGGGAACGACAACGACCGTCACGTTTACCACTAGAAAAAATCCGGGTGACACCACCAGGATCCGAACCCGGCTCGCCTTGGTGGAAGGCGAATAGTCCGTCTTCTACACGACCACGGCCCTGTGAAGGGAAAGAAGAAAGAATGAAGAATTTCACATTCTTTTTCGTATGGAACATCATTAGGTCATTCTCACGTAAATCCATACGTTAGGAGTGTTTCAAGCTTGAAACATACTGCGTGAGGAGAGACTCGCGACGTGAAGTTGTAGTTTCTAAGTCCTCGGTGACTGTGCTTGCTAAGGCATCACGCACTTCTGGCGAGAAGGCCGTACCGGAGGAGGTTCAAGCACGGACTCACGTCATGACACTGAGTCGGTAACCAGTAGTTCGGAGCCCACTTCAATCCAGGAGTTCCCCCCATGTTCAGCCTCACCGCACAACTGTGCGAAGTCAAACACAGACTTATATAGGCTGTTCACGGTAAAATTAGCACTTTTGAAAGTCCAGCTTAAGATCTACTTGTATGGACGTTGTGTATTCTTCCGCCTTATGTAAAATTAACACTGCCACGGGACTCATCATTTTATTCATGTGTCGCGTCGGTCAAGAAAAACTGTGGAATTATTAGAAAAGGAAAATTTTACAAATCTACTCATTTTTACACTTCGATTCATAAAAAAGAAAAACAGAAAGCGAAATAAATAATTTAAACAGTTATTATTGGTTACCTTTCTTTCGACGTTAAGATATGAAACTACTTTCCCTTCATCGTTACCAACTTTACCACGCACGTGACACTCAGTACGCTCGTTAAAATATATGCAGGCAGAGGAAGTGACTTTTTTCTAAAGTTGATTTCAAAAGTGATAATTTTTTCGTGAACAGCCTTTACATTACTTTGCATGTTTGTAACTCTGAATAAGTGTTCGAATTCGACAACGTGAAAAGGTTATAAGCCTAAATATTGGAGTTCTAAGAAGCTAATTTGAGCTGGAGAAGCATGTTAAATCCCCAAATACCTTCGCAAAGGCGTCATCTGATGTTAACGTTTTATTTCGCGCATGTTTTCATGAAATTACGCGAATTCAAAACCACAATAAAAAAAAAGCAAATCTATACGAAAAATTATAGATACATTCATTTGTTCGGTGCTGTTTTTTCTTTGTATTGAGGGAGCAGAGAATTCATATTTCCTATAATTTTTATTAAAAAAAACTCACTTCATGGGGTTTATTTAATAGGCATTTTCATTAAGAGAGCGAGTAAATAAAACGGCTTATTTTTCCTAGTGAGAAAGAAACTATACCGTTTATGAATTTATTTTCATTGTCAGAGTAGCAAAGAAACATTGAAGTATTCAGAAATTAGTTCCTAAACTGAATTCTAGTAGCGTTGCTCAATGTCGTTTCAATTAGGCTCCCTAAATTCTCAATATCCTAAATAACCAAATAACGAATTAAATCACGGCTTGAACAAAGCATCTCAGTACATTGAGTTGATAGAGAACGTAATAAATATTTATAATTCTTCTCGGTGATTTATAGCATATTTCAAAACAAATTATATGTAATCATCAGAAATAAAAAATTCATGTTAATTTTCATTTAGAAATTAATTAAATTCTTGAGATTTTTTTTTTACGTGTCATAGCAGGTCCTTTGATTCATTTGTGGTTTTAAATTTTTCAGAACAATGTAAAAATGCGACAATATAGATTTAGCTATTTACCTTTTCCTGCAGTGTAACCAAGCCATGTGAAAAAGTAGCATGGTGTTATGTTACAAATACGTTATGTAAAATTTAAAAATATCAGTAGGTTTTTGCTTTTAATGGCTACCAAAGAATACACATTAAAAAGTGAAAGAAACTGTAACAACTCGTAAAATTGTGTTGCCCGCTCTTGCCTGCGTCACTGCAGCACGGCGTCTGGGCATACTCCTAACTAGTCTTCGGATACACGTACGTGGAATGTGTTGCCACTCCTCTGGTAGGGCTTCCTCTAGCTGGGCAAGTGTTTGGGGAGGCTCTGGACGTCCTCTTGACTCTCCTTCTCAGATGATGCCATAGGGGCCCTATGAGGTGGCAACACAGCTTAGACAGCCCACAGGAGTACACTATTACCACATTCTCTAGTCTGTTTGTTTAAGAACCATTTAGGGTTTACACATATTTGCGTTAGTTTATCGTAGAGGCACAAATGCTGCATTTTTTCAGTTTTCAGAAATCTTGTTTGTATATCTTTAGTTTTAGCGGATTGGTGATGAATAGATAAAATATAACCATGCAAAGTCATGACTAACTTTTTTATTATGAGTAGTTTATATATTTACACATGTTAATT
This sequence comes from Clitarchus hookeri, assembly GCA_002778355.1. NCBI lineage: Eukaryota > Metazoa > Arthropoda > Insecta > Phasmatodea > Phasmatidae > Clitarchus > Clitarchus hookeri. The sequence continues at coordinate 952,244 of NQII01000581.1, read as the reverse complement.
TATAAAACGTAAAAATTTTTATCAATACAATGTTAAGCGCGAGGTGCGGGCGCTCGAGAGCAGATGTTATTGTTCGTAGCTTACACTCAATCTGTAGCAGTAGGTATAAATAGTATGTACACCGACACCTGGATACTGGATGCGGACAAGCGGACGAGACGGCGGCCATCTCATATTTCCCTTTTTTTCCCTTTTTCCCTCGGAATTTCCCTTTTTCCCTTCACAAACGTCCAAAATTTCCCTTTTCCCTTAAAAACGTCTAAAATTTTCCGAATTTCCCTCTCTACAAAATGTTTTATGAATCACTCAGTCCGAAAATAGCACGACTCTACAATGTGACTAAGTGACTCCTTTTTGGGGAATGAGGGTTTGAGGGTTTACCCTGACATTCACGCTCTGTCATTCCATGCCAGCACCGTCCATCTTGCCTGATGAATGTTCGAGTTCATTGCACCGTCATGCAGTTTCTCTCATTCCTTCCAGTCCCTCTCACCCCCGTCCATTCTCTCTCGCCTGCTCTATCCCTTGGGGTTTTCTCATATTCCTTCCGGTCTCCTACATTTTCTCTCGTGTTATTTTCTCATAAACTCTCATTCCTTAATCTGGCTCTCTCTCTCTCTCTCTCTCTCTCTCTTGTCCGTTCTATCCCTTGGGGTGTTTGTTTCTCATATTCCTTACGGTCTTCTTTAGTTTCCCCCTTTCTTCTCTCTTGCCTTCCGAACCCTCCATATTGAATGTTTCCTAATCACCATCGTCCACTACCAACTTGGAATTCTCATTTTCCTTTTCGTTTCCTTTTTTCACCTGGCATCAAAGCGGGGACTAGTCACACGCTCTGTCATTCCACCATGGCTTCCTAATATTCCTTCTGGTCTCCTTTCACATGATGTCCTAGCGGGGACGAATCTCATGCGCGCGCGCGGGTCAAGTACGTCCTAAGCATAGTTAGCTGTAATTTCCAAACTGTTTAAGATACAGCCACCAAATTCATAATATACGCATCACCCCCGACGACAAAAAGGTATGCAGGGCAAGTATGGCCTAAGCTCACTTATAAGCATACTTGGTTGTAAATTCCGAACCGTTTAAGATAGTCACCAAATTCATAACATAGCCGTCACCTCCGATGACAAACAGGGTGGTAGGTACAAGTAACCTTTAAGACTTCTTATAAGTATAGTTGCCCGACATTTCCCAACCACCGAGGCTACGACTATCAAATTCATATCACAGACATCACTTCCGACTGCAGTTAGAGAGATAAGGACAAGTAGGCCCTAAACTCTGTTATAAGCATAGTTGGTCAGCATTTCCAAACCTTTGATGTTCGGGAACATGTAACAACCGTCCACTCATATAAAGGAAATAAAGGTATACATACAAGGGCATTGCAAAGTTACCGTTGCATGTATGAGTGTAGAGTCTGAAATAGCACACACATACGCATCGGCCTGCACGCACTCGACAATCACCCACCGTCGACCTTGTCTGCTACCGCAGGTGTCCACCAACTCGGATACCCCTCAGCGAAGCCTCCCTTCGCCCACCGACATCCAGGCTGTATATATATATATATATGAAAATATATACATAAATAAACGTTAGCATTGGTAACACACAATAAATAACTAAACACGAAAAAATAAAGATGTATACTAATGTGCTGCGTGTATGATGTGCATAGTTCTGGGTAATGGTAAAATACATATGTAGTAATATAAACGATCACCATCAGTCCAACACAAGGGCCGGTGGCCCAAGTCATCGTAAGCACGGGTAACCCTTAACAACCAGCCATATATTGAAAAAATAAAGGGTAAACTAGTGCACCGATAACAAGACATACATAGTCGCAAGTTACATTAAAACACGTACACGTTAATAAACACCGTCATCCAAACACTAGGTTCGGGGAAACCGAGTGTAAAAGATAAGAAACCGTCCTGTACATGAAGAATCAGTCACATAACAAACAATAAAGGAATGGCATATACGCATGTACACCACGTTTACGATGTCGTAACGAGTCACAATACATATTAAAAATATCTCGATGGAGCCGCAGTCCATAATAGTGATATCAGTGTTCCTATCACGCCATGAAGTTTAGTAAAAGCTAGAATGCAAGTCACCATGAGAAAGAAAGAATGGTGTCAAGGACCAACCTACAAAATGACCACAATGCGTTAAGAGCGCTAAACTGCTGCAAAAAGATACAAAAACAAATTGTAAAGGAAAAATTGTTATAAGAACTTACAGCCAGCACAAGTACATAGTACACAAGTGTTGGGTGCTGTACGATATGTATTAAACGATGCTAGACAAGACCAGGCCGTCCTGGTCAGTACAACAGAATAGCAAACGACTTCCTTACGAACCGACTGAAACGAAACCACCACATTCAGAGTATAGCCAACACTCACAACACTTGCAGCGGAGAACGTCCGACCCGGCCGACGTTCTGCGATAAACTAACATCGTGAGAATCTGTAACACAGCCCAGGTGCCAGGTGGTCGACCGGCAGTGCGGACACCGTACAGGTTTCGACAAGTAGAAGGGATGGCACAGAACACTAGTCGAGAGAGAGAGACTCGTCAGGCTTCAAGGTCTCAGACCAGCCGAGACACAGATACTTCCCTTTACGAGAGAAATTCAGTTATACAGTTTTAATATTTGAATACATCCGTATTATAGTGCTAGAACTGTAAACACATTGTGAAACGAATTAGCAATTAATCGCTCGCCACAATTTTTTATTAATATAGAAATATCATTAAAAGTAGGAACTTTGTAATGACGAGTAAGGCGACAGCGCAACACACATACATTTCAACTATGTATGTACTCTGCTTTTAGAAGACCCAAAATAAAAAAAGAAGAGGTTTACCTTAACTAAAAAAAACCTGTGTAGATGTTTCATACACAGATGACCCGGAGGCCACGAGTGCATTTCGTAGCTATCGATGCGAACTCAACAGAAGCACAGACCACAATTAACGTCTTGCCTTTCCGTGTAGGGTATACATTACCGACCAAGAAAGCTTATTAATAGTGCGTGAATTTTATATTTCGATGACACAATATTTACTGTGCGTTACATTGGATATGTTGATGGTGCTTTAAAGTCAAAATATATTATCTTCGGAATGTATTAAAGTATTTAAACTACATTTTGCAGTGATATATTGCAACATTTTAAAAGTTATTATATTATTCCAGTTTGTTGGCCAATAAGCAAAGATCCGAAGTATCAATAGCAACAACATACGAAAATTTTATGAGGAACACACGTCATAGTAACGACGCCTTGGGCAAGACGAGGTAGTTAAGTCACTCAGAAACGTAATCGCTTTTTCAGCACGGTGTCATAGCGAGGCCATCACACGAACGACACGTCTTAAGCAAGACGTCTTCGGCAGAAAGATCTGTAATCGACCCGCGGGTGTCGGTGAACATACTATTTATAACTACTTGTAGCCATTGTAACACGTAGCCTACGCAACGCCCTGCCGTGGTAGGAAAGGGCCTCGCAAAAGTTTTCGCACCTGGCCTCGCTTTCGCAAGGAACGGCGCTGCCACCCACCTTATGTAAAAAAATGACATTTCTCTGAGCCTAATGACACCCAGGCGACAGTCAAAAGTATAGACTAAAGATGAGGTAGACTGCTTATTCGTCTTCTGCACATGTACCCAACATTGACCTACCCCAAAAGAACACAACTGTCAAAGATACATGGTCAACAGTGATAAACGTGTGTGTTTATATCTCAATTTTTAAATAACAAGCACTATAATATGAACAAAATACTTTTACCAATTTTAATTTAATCAAGCTGCAATACAAATTGGTTAGACGAAGTATAAAAACATCTCAAAACATTTGTTTACAAATCAGTTTCCTTGGCCCAACATACGAACCATGCCGTTTTCGTAAGACGTGTCGGCAGAAAAGCTGTTCATTGTTGGAACACGGAGATTGGTTGTACGCAGCCAGCGAGATCGGTCTACCTCATCTTTAGTCTATGGTCAAAAGACGCTGAGGAACTGTTACAAAGGTAAACAATTTGTACGAAGCCAATATTACTCTTATTCTCATAAGTGAAAAGGTGACAAATGTCAGTGCCCCCCAGTTCTGTAGTAAGTGGCTAAACCATGTAGGCCTAACATATGCCAGGGATCAACTGGTGAGTCAGCAGGGGCGTGGGCAGTGCTCCGACCGGTCCGACGGCTTGCAGAGATATTGGGATGTCTGGGGAACGAGGTAGCAGCTTTTCCAACAACGCCATATAATACCAGAGTGATGGAGACCGTGTTCTCTGGTCAACTGCTACTTTAGCTGCACGATTACTATGCTCATCGAAAACACACATCGCGGTTAAGGATGCCATCTACCCTAGCCCTTAAGTAGAGCTCGAAACTCCAATCGTATAGTTTTTTTTATTGCTTCATATTTTTTGAGAGGTGTCTGCTTNATAGTTTTTTTTATTGCTTCATATTTTTTGAGAGGTGTCTGCTTACGAATTGCATTTAAGACATTTTTCACGTCAGAATGGTAGTTTCCGCTTTTAGTTTCTGTCTAATGGTGAGACCGCGATGGTGTAGAAGGTGTAGTGGTCAAACTACGCCCCTCCCACACAAGTGAACCGGGTTCGATTCCCAGCGGGATCGCTCCCAGATTTCCCCATGTGAGAATCGTGCCGGACGATGCCGCTGGTCAGTGGATTTTCTCGCGAATCTCCAGTTTCCCCCGCCCTTGCATTCAGGCACTGCTCCATACTCACCTCACTTCATCCTCGTCGGCTTTCAAGAGACCTTGATGTCAAGAACCGCTCAAATCTCTTCACTGCACACCACTTCATCTGTAATGCGTAATTTTTTTAAAGCGAAAAAGGGTTAATTAGAGTTTTTTAGGTATGAAACAGATTATTTAATAGGGACATGCAGCATTCCTTTATCATTATTACGCCATAAAATGATACGGTAGGCAGTGGAAGTATTATAGAGGCGAGTTCACGAGAGGGAGACTGCACGCCAGTACAATGCCTTGTGCGTAAAGGCGACCAGACATTTGATGCGCGTACGTATGTAGCCCTTAGCACTCTCACGCTTTAAGGATTCAGACACACAATATACCTTCAGCCAGACGGCGCCCTTAATAAAACGCTGACTGCTATAGCTGTCATAGCCCATTCACGGTTACTTCCAACTTTTCTGAAGACCCACTAAAGTTCTACTTCCAGAATATTCCTTCGCCTCATGCAAACAAAGCTTAACCAAGTCTAGAAAATTACACCACAGGGACAGTTCGCCGCATACGTGCGCACTCAGTTCAATAATAATTTGCATAAGAACCATTTCTTACTTACCAACACACCTATTTTCTCACTTTCTTTTTGCTCATATCGACAGTAAATGAAACATTATAAATCATAAATAAAATATAAGTAAAAGTTTAACTTAACCAAAATAAGATACTTTAATGTTAACAGAATTGTTAAACGCTTGTGATATATGACATATTTAGGAAACAACTAGATACGTCATATATGGCGTGGTTTTTAAAAGGTTTGGTTAAAAAAATACTAAGAAATCGCGAATAGACTATAGCGGCNATACGTCATATATGGCGTGGTTTTTAAAAGGTTTGGTTAAAAAAATACTAAGAAATCGCGAATAGACTATAGCGGCCTAACGATCCGTTTTGAAATCCCTGCTCAATTTCTTCTTTCAACCCATTGTATCCTTCCGCAACACGCGATACTAACATTGCCGTGAACGATAAAGAAAAACTGCAACGTACGCATGTTGAAAATGTGCCTATCCTTACTCTTAACGAGGACAAAACGATTAGAAACCTAATTAAATTANATACGTCATATATGGCGTGGTTTTTAAAAGGTTTGGCTAAAAAAATACTAAGAAATCGCGAATAGACTATAGCGGCTTAACGATCCGTTTTGAAATCCCTGCTCAATTTCTTCTTTCAACCCATTGTATCCTTCCGCAACACGCGATACTAACATTGCCGTGAACGATAAAGAAAAACTACAACGTACGCATGTTGAAAATGTGCCTATCCTTACTCTTAACGAGGACAAAACGATTAGAAACCTAATTAAATTANACAACGTACGCATGTTGAAAATGTGCCTATCCTTACTCTTAACGAGGACAAAACGATTAGAAACCTAATTAAATTAATTTATTGTCAACGAATGGATCATCACACTTAGCATACGACGTCACAAGACATGACACTCTTTTTTTCCTACATCGCTGGCAACTGAACAAAGAGCTTGCCGGCTAGCATGTTTCCGTGCAATTATGACCAGGGATATGTTTCAAACATTGATTTTAAAAGTGCTCAATAACAGCAAACCAGTAATCAACTTACAAAAACGCTGCGATAAGCAGTGGCGCAGGTATAAATTCATTTCTTGACAGGAAGGGGGTAGTTCCTTAATTGATAAAAATAATTTTTTGAGCTGAAGAACAACAGTAAATGTAGACACGTGTAATTTTTTTAATTTTACTTATTGTTACTGTTAAAATTACATCATTTCTCATTGTACTAATAACTAACTATACATTTTTTTTATGCGTCCTTATTTGAGGGGGGGGGGTTGAACCCGGAATTCCCCCCTCCCCCAGCACCTTGTCTAAAACTGAGCTGTACGATTCAGAAATCATATGTGTATGTAGGTAAATAATTCGACGTGCAGCGGATCGACGTCAAATCTGCTACTTTCAATAGATAATAAGCTGCATCGTAAGTGCAACCCCCTGTCATGTTCATAGATAATGGAAAACAGAGGATACGACTGCGCCAGTCTTTGTCATCAAAAATGTACACACTAACACAAAAAATTATAATAAAAGGCAATGAGAAACTAACCGTGCTGGTTAGTTTCTCATTGCCTTTTATTATAATTTTTTGTGTTAGTGTGTACATTTTTGATGACAAAGACTGGCGCAGTCGTATCCTCTGTTTTCCATTATCTTTCATAGCTATCGCCACTTCAGGCAGTCAAGAGCATTTCGAAGTCTAAGCAATGCGTGTTCCTACGATGAATTCTCTGTTCTTTGATTATCTTCGATGTCAATCGGTTAAGGACGAGTCATAAGGCCGATGAAGGTGAAGCGAGGTGAGTGAGGAGAAGGGCCGGAATGCAAGTGCTGGGAGAAACAGGAGATCCCCGAGATAACCCGCTGGACCAGCGGCATCGTCCGGCGCGATTCCCACTTGCGAAAACCCACTGAGAATCGAGTTCGGTTGGTCTTGGTGAGGGGTGATCGGTCTAGTTTCTAAACCAACTTGTTTTATTTCGTCACGTTCTGTTCTTCAGGCCGTGTTCCAATTGACCCTTTTTGTTAACAAAATGGTCACGTGACCCGTTTTGTCTACAAAATCTATAACGTATTTTTGTAATTTGCGTTTTGTCAGCTTCGTAGCTGACAAATTACAAAATTCAAATTACCAAACCGCCGCTATATTAGTTTTGACTATTTGAAACGTTTAAATACACTTATATAGACGATGCTATTGGAATAAACAAATGTGTATTGTACTCACAATATTAATTTCACAAATCAAGTTGCTGAAATACTGTTGAAATAAATATTTTATCATGACAAAACTTTTGTTTAATAACAATTTCACATCACATTGGTTTCATTTTGTTAATTTTAAATTTTCAAAGACCCTCGAAGCACTTTCGGAAATAATTATTGTTTATTTTAAGATTTATTTTAACATCAAAATAATAGCAGTATGACGTGCTAGACAGTTGAATGTTGTGGTGTCCCGACTAAACCTTACAAAATGCTAAATAAAAGTTACGAAAAACGAAACTATTTAGAACACAGCCTCAGCCTCGCGAAATATTTCCAGGTAGAAAAGCGAGGGACGAGGCAGCAGACCTAAAATAATTTCTCCTACAGAGTTTCTTGAGCTGACAGTTTGTCTAAAAGTCATTTCACCACCTACGGCCACTGGACCTAAAGTTGTTTAACCTACAGGCACTAGACCTAAAGTTTCTGAAGGGGCTGTAAAATTTAGGCTCATTAACCAGGAAAACTTCCTAAGGTGTCAAATTACTAGGTGTTTATAGACGCGGCGCAACATTATGTAAACTTATTAAGCAGGAAAAATGTTAGAAGTTAAAAAAAAAAACTCGCTGCTATTAACTGCTGTTATTTTAAAGGGCACTTGTCTTGACGCTTCCGGCAAAACATGGCAGCGATGCATGAAAAGTAGTTTCTTTCTTAAGACCTTTTTTTTAATGTGATGTGTGAATTTGTGGCAAGTGAATTAATTTAATTCAGTTTATTGCACCAAAGTGTAAAAACTGGCATGATAATATACAGTAAAACGCTTTCAACCCCTTAACATATTATTCCAAGTATACTCGTTCACGTCTGACATGTTGCAAAATATGTAAAATCATGGCGAGTGCTGTACAAGGTCAGAAGCTAGCACCAACACTGACTGACAGCGTATTTTTACTGGTTAATGCTATTGGTTGCTGCTAGCACACCAGAATTTTATTATTTGTTGCTGATGTGGCCATAAACCAATACACATCCTTTGTATAGGTTCCATCAAGTAAGTTATTACAAGAAATTAGCAAGTACTTGTCAGACCAAAAATTTCCTTTTTTACAACACCTGGAACGAAAAATTAATGCGTAAGTAAAGAGGTTAATAAATGTGATACATGGAAAACATGTCATACCTAAACTAAACTTCAGCTAAAGGCGTACTTCAGCATATCAAGGGCCACTTGAATACTGATGTCCGTGGCAGAGAAACACATGTGTACTCGCCACGTGGGTGTACGCTTACGACACATCAGTAGCAACATTATTAAAAAAAAAAAATATATATGTGTATCAGTTATAGTTAGCAAATTTAATTAGCTAGGACGTTGAGCCCCACGTACTTCTGATGTATGAATAAAGTCCCTGAAAACGTTAATTTTACTTACTACGAAAGGGTTACAAATTTTAGGACAAACGACTGAAGGATAAATCTATAGAAAAGAATTCCGTACGCGAATCCCATTCTTCTGCCTGAGTGCATCTTTGCTTTTACAGACTCCTTTATCAAAATTACTTGCGTCGTATTAAAATGTACAAATCTCTCCTCTACGACTCAACAGAAATCATCGCTTTGGAAAAATAGCTCACAAAATTGGGCAAATAATACTCAAAGACCCTGCGTTGAACCTTCCTGCAGACTCTCCACCAATGAAATAGTAGGGCCACCGCTGAAAGTCCCATAGGTACACGCAGTGCGACGAGAACACTGCACGCCAGTTAGAGTCCTGCGCTTAGCAGCGATGGCGCACTTGATGCACGTGGCAGAGTCGCCCTTATCGCCTCCTCGCTTTTCGGTCTCGAAAGCGAAAAACGCTCCAGGTAGGTGGGAGCCTTAGGCCCTACTTACCTAAAGGCTGTTTACGATCAATTGAGCACTTTTGAAATCAACATTAGAAAAGTCACTGCTCCTAACTGCATATATTTTAACGGGCGCACTGATTGATATGCGCCCAGTTAAGTTGGTACCGATGGAGGGAAAGTAGTTCCATGTCTTAACGTTCAATTAAAAGTATTAGGTAACTATTTGTTGTAACTTAAATTATCTCTTTCGCTTTCTGTGTTTTTAACGCATGTAAGTGTAACAATTAGCAGATTCATAAAATATTTACTTCTGTATTAATTTCAAATATTTACTTGACCAACGCATGAATAAAGTGATGAGATTCAATGCATTGTTAATTTTACATAACGCGGAAGAATACACAACGTGCATAAAAGTAGATTCTTAAGCAGGGCTTTCAAAAGTGCTCAGTTTACTATGAAGAACCTATACCTACCTATAGTCCAGAGCTCAGGAGAAGGCGAGGGTATGGAATTCGGGCAGGGTGGGTGAGCGGGAGAGTGGGCCTGGTGGGCCGCAATGTCGCCACCGTCGCCTCCAACCTGTACTACCAGTACTGAAACTATCAGTTCGCAGGGAGATTTTCCTTTCATACGACACGCATACAAACATACTCTATAATGTTATGGTATAAGCCTCTATTATTTATTTTAACAGTAACCNTGAAACTATCAGTTCGCATGCAGATTTTCCTTTCATACGACACGCATACAAACATACTCTATAATGTTATGGTATAAGCCTCTATTATTTATTTTAACAGTAACCTTTAAATTCGCCATTTTAGGTGGCCGTCTGCCTGGTGCGCGAAATGTTTGCATTGTGTTTGAAGTACACGTTTTTAAAGCAAGCTATTTAGTGTACGTATTCGCAATCTGTTCCCGTGCGAAAATTAATCACATTTCATAATAGTTACAATTTTCAAAACATCTTTCACATTACCGACACTAATTTGAAGACTTTCAGCATGGCCAAAAACAACATTTCCAAACGGTTTTAACTTAAATAGTTTTACTTAAATACCTGCGAAACAACCATAGTGACCTGAAAACAATTTTGATGGCATAAATTTAGGGCGAAAACAGTTCAGATCAGGAATGCATAACTTTAAAATATTTCGAAAGGACATACTCTTACCGCTTACCTCAAACAGTGGATGTTGTTGTTCGGTGATAATTTATTCACTTTCTGAAAGTGGCAGCGCCAGTTCCGATTCGGAAGAGGAAAATACGTCGTCAGATGAATCACTCGAGCCGCTGGAGTCACGGCTTAGGCATATCCTTGCCAGTCTTCTTCAGCGACGGAAGATATTGCTTCCTTCATGATTTCCATTAGCTTTGTTAATGAAAAGCTAGCAGTAATGTTCTTTTCCCGCACTAGTCTGTTTGTTTTAGACACGCTAGTTCAATGGGATTAAGTTCGCACATTTAAGGAGGAAGTCTAAGAACATCGTGTCCGTGCAGTTTTAAAAGTTTGTCAATGCGAAATACTTTTTCAGGCTTCCTGTTCTGCGCAATTAAGTCGAAAAGCTCTGTTTTTCGCATTTCATGAGTAAAGGGAATGTTGTTATTGGTCAACCATGACTTCATTTCCTTTTTCACTGCATACTTCGATGGAGGTTTATTTTCTTGCACTGAGTGGTAAGGCGTATTGTCCATAATAACAACAGACTTTTCCGGTATGTTTGGCAATACTGATTATGCATCTACTTTTTGAAGTTGCAGAATTCATCTGCCCATGTTAGTCCCCCGTAGCTCTGCCTGCTGGAAAAATTAGCAGTGCATTTTCAATGAATCCAGTTTTAGCACCTGCATGAACAACAATTAAACGGTTCGAAGAACTGCTGTTGGTTAACACACCACATTCAGTATCACTTTGCCAACATTTGTTAAATGTGATGTTGCTATCAACCCAGGTTTCATTAATGTAAATTATGGGGCGCCCCTCCATTCTGTAGTGGAGAATTGATTTTAAGTATTTACAACGCCAGTGGACAATGTGCGGTCTTTCCACTAATAGTTTCCGAGAACTGTTACACCGTTTCCATTTAAACCCCATTTCTTTCAGTATCCGCCTGAGCGTGTGAACACCCCATGGAAAATCAATTTTTTCTCTCAAAGCAACGAGAAGCTTAGGACATGTTGGTACTTGTTTCTGTACTAAGTAAAAATCATGAATGACGTCTCTGATTACTCTCCTATCAAATGAGTCACAGCGCACATTTCTTTCATGCGGACGCTTTCGGTGTTTGCCTGGTGTTGACAGCGAACTGTTACAAGCATCGGCACCTTCTTTGCGAATTCTGGAAACACTTCTCATAGAAATTCCAGTGTATTCTGATGCACGCAGATTGGATTGAGATAATAAATGTTTTATTTGACCATCAGTAGCTTCTTCGTCACATTTATTTATCACATGTCTGATCACCTCCCTCGCTTCGCTGTGCATAGTTCTCCCTTTCTTCCTAGACTGCGCCATAATATACCGTCCTGATACGCACGCAACCGACACTAACTCGTGACTGACTTCCAGAGAGCTGTTTCTTTTGGGATGACTAGTAGCGAGGGTGACCCGTTACTCTGACAGTGGTCTTTAAATGCCGGAAGGGGACAAGGGAGGGTTTGCGGCCCCGACCACCACCCCGCCACGCAGACTTGCCTTCTCGTCAGCTCCCTACTGTACCTACCCATGGGCAGTAAAAAACGCCACATTTCGGAGCCACTCAGCTCAGCAACGTTTCTGCGGTTTTTTTTCTGGTGGCCCAGAAGGAGCGCACCCTATATTAGTGTCTAACTACTAGGAGTTAGCATGGGAGGGGGAGGGTAGGTGCGTGCCAGGCCTGCGGCCTATACGCTTCAACTACTGTATGCCGGCTTAGGTTAAGGAGGAGCGTGGCTCGTTCGGTCTACCGTGAGGTTCCGAAGCATCAGGCCTACGTTTATGGCCTGATACCTCCCTCAGTTTAAACAGGGGTTTAATCCCGATACGGGTTATGGTAAAACGGCGCGACCACCAGAGGAAACCCATGACGATAGTCATGCCGGGTGGGTTCTCAACGCTAGGAATGAAAAGAAAGAATGGCATGTGTTGTATACATGCAATAGTAGTTCGTGTAGAAGGCGAAAAAACAGACGCGCAAGGGGGCTCGTAATTCAGATGTAAAGGAAATGCTTGTCCTCGCGTGGTCTGCTTCTTGTGAGCGGGGATCTGCTCCGACGAAACTCGCGGTCCAGCGCGGAGGCGGGTCAGCAGCCTGGAGGTCGCCGCCACCGAGGAGGCGGGATTAGTCGGCGG
>NQII01000581.1:920014-939282 GCA_002778355.1 Clitarchus hookeri | reverse complement strand
ACGAGAAGTCGTCCTCCCCAGCCATGAGAGCCGCAGCAGTCTTCGTCGTCGGCGCCTGCCTCACGCTGGTCCGGGTCTGCCACGGTCAGTGTCACCGCCTCCTTCCTCTTCTCTTACCATAGTGCATTCACGGGTACTTCCAAGTTTTCTCAGGCCCTGTCAAGGTTCTACTTTCACACTATTCATCCGCTTCATACAAACAAAGCTTAACAAAGTTAAGGTTAGTTCTACTCAGGTTAGGAACAACACTAGTTTTCTTATGGGGGAGTTTGGCATAGGGAAAATTTCCGCCGCTGGGTAAGCGCTAGTGTTCCAAACAGGTCACTTTAAATTAAAATTTTAAGCTACATGAATAATAAATGGGAAAGTTTTCACTTAGTTAAGTAGTTATTTCATATTTGTTTTATGATTACCGCAATTACTTTTTTTTAATGTAGAAAATAAAAAATGCGGTACACAGGCGACACTAGCGCATACCTTTTGGCGAAAAATATTAGTTGCCAAAATAAAAGCATTGAGCTTTCCAACCTGAGTAGAACAAACTTTAAGCAAGTCTAGAAGATTACGCCAAAGGGACAACGCACCGCATTCGTGCGCACTCTGTGCAATAATGTTTTGCATAAGAACTATTTCTTACTAGGTAATGCCAACATGCCTACTCTATTTCTGTTTTTATTCATATTAATTATATATATATATATATATATATATATATATATATATANAGTTAAAAGTTTGATTAAAAAAAAAAAAAGAGATGCTATTATATTAACACAAGTGCAAAATGCTTGTAACACATGGAATATTTAGGAAAAATTAACACGTCATATATGAGAAGATTTTTCAAAGATTTTACTAAAAAATTATGAAGATACTGCGAATAGACTATACGTACTTAATAATGACAGTTTGTATTACGGGTGCACCCTAGGGTGGGGTTATTACACTGCGTGCCATATATCTGCACGCCTGGACGAAGGTTACTATCGGTCACTATCTCTTGGAGGCGGTACGGAGTAGGAGCAGGTAACCTGGAAACACAGCGCGGAATTCTTCCCGCTAATTAATCGGAAAATATTAACTCCTTTAATAAGTCCAGAATTGCTAAGGTTAATTAGCTCTCGGAANTCTTCCCGCTAATTAATCGGAAAATATTAACTCCTTTAATAAGTCCAGAATTGCTAAGGTTAATTAGCTCTCGGAACCAAAGTATTGTTGAAATAATGGTAAATCTACGAAGAGTTATAGTCTATTCGTGGTTATATCACACTCAAACCTTTCAAAAATCACCTCACGTATGACGTGTTTAGTTTGTTTCCTAAATGTGTCATATCACAAGCGTTTGTTCTAACTCGAAAGTAGCTTATTTTTAATTATATTAAACTTTTGCTTATATATAAATTATAATATTTCATTTATAGTCAAAACAAAATCAGAGAGAAAAGAGGTGTGTTGGAAATGCCTAGTAAGAAATAGTTCTTATGCAGAATATTATTACATTGAGTGTCCACAAATGTGGTGCGTTTCCACATTGGTGTAATTTTCTAGATTATGCTAAGCTTTGTTTGCATGGGGCGGAGGAATACCCTGGAAGCAAAACTTTAGCAGGGCTTCAGGAAAGTTGGAAGTAAACGTGAATTGGCTATAATAGAGAAATCAGATACGATAGTGTTGTAGCCTACTCTCGTCGACACTAGCGGATGGCTTTGAAAATANTGGCTATAATAGAGAAATCAGATACGATAGTGTTGTAGCCTACTCTCGTCGACACTAGCGGATGGCTTTGAAAATATGAAGGGGTATGAGCGGAAAGTGGTTCCTCTCGGATAGTGTTTGCTATTATTTTACATAATGTGGCAGGCTTTAATCAGCTCGGCTACACGGCCTACTCCTCGCGCTATGTCTAATGACTTCCAGGAATCGTTAGTGACGTTCCACTTCCTTGTGAAGTTTCTCACACTAGCAGACATCTGGCACTGAAGAACGCGGAATCACGCCAACCCCTTGAGGCAACTCCACACATTTTTTTACATCCGGAAATCCGGGTGTGACGGTGCCGAGAATCAAATCCGAATATCCTTGGTGGGAATTGGAATTGGAAAGGGCTTATTAACGTCCCCCAGTGCTAGGCCTGAAGGCTTATCAGGGGANTATCCTTGGTGGGAATTGGAATTGGAAAGGGCTTATTAACGTCCCCCAGTGCTAGGCCTGAAGGCTTATCAGGGGAAGGCTTACAAACTAACTTATGACCTAACTTAAACTAACACCCATGCCTTACCTGGGATTCGAACTCAGAACCTCCCGCACCCCAGACTGGCGGCGCACAAACAGACTGCGCCACGGAAGATCGGTTCCTTGGTGGGAGGCTGACGAGCTAATCCCTTTCTCTTCTCCAAACCCCTTCTTTCTCAGGTGACACTAAAGGGCAGTTGAAATTTGTACTAAACGCTATTCGACTTGGGTGAGAAATCTGAAGGGTACTGGTGAAGTATTGTATTTATAACCTATTGCAGCGGCGTGAAGATGGTGATGCAGCAGCGGAGTGGGAAGCATCCCGAGAAAACCCACGGGCTATCGCCAACGTCCGCTGNGGGGCGACGACTTCAACCGCTCGGCCACCGAGTCCTCGTCAATATTGTAGACATTACACGGACTCTCATTTACAATGTAATGAAAATAAATTATTTTCAATACTTTCTATAAAATTACAAGTCAAAATAACAATTTCACTTTTTATTGTAATAAATACAACTTACCGGATCATTTACAAACAATTAAAGGAAGAAGCCAAAAAGCACTTCCTTAATTCATTTTAATGCATGTTTACCAAAATTTATTTTGCAAAACTTTCACAGAGAGCCAGATATCAACATTATACCAATATTTCCTGATATTCAACATTGTTTAAAAAAGAATAAACCACTTTTTTTTTCAGTGTAAAGCATGTTATTCCTCCTAGTAAGGTTTTACTAGTTGTATGTCACAAAAACAGCCATTTTGATACATGATAATGCAAAAACACGGTTTCTGCCTCCCTAGCATTCCGACGCTGCCAGAGGCCACGGTGGCTGAGCGGTTAGACTGCTCGCCTCCCACCAAGGCGAACCGGGTTCAATCCCAGGCCGGGCCACTCCCGGATTTTCACAAGTGGAAATAATGGCAGACGATGCCGCTGTTCAGCTGGTTTTCTCGGGGATCTCCCATTTCCCCGCCCTTGCATTCAGGCGCTGTTCCATTCTCACCTCATTTCACCCTCATCGGCTCTCAAGACCTCGTTGTTAAGAGCCGCCCAAATCTCTCAACTCAACCCGACGCTGCTCCATATCCACCTCAAAACCTCGTCGTTAAGGGGGCCGCCTGGGTAGGCCCCCGAACGGCGTGCAGAGCTCCAGCAGAAAACGTTTTATTAAAAAGCCGTCCAACTTGTCTGAGGGAGGTCTGCATACGAATAGCATTTAAGGGTGTTTTCACGGTCATTTTTAGGTATGAACATTCCGGTACAAAACATTTAAAAAGGAATAGGGACGTGCGTGANCATTCTCACCTCATTTCACCCTCATCGGCTCTCAAGACCTCGTTGTTAAGAGCCGCCCAAATCTCTCAACTCAACCAGACGCTGCTCCATATCCACCTCAAGACCTCGTCGTTAAGGGGGCCGCCTGGGTAGGCCCCCGAACGGCGTGCAGAGCTCCAGCAGAAAACGTTTTATTAANCTCGTCGTTAAGGGGGCCGCCTGGGTAGGCCCCCGAACGGCGTGCAGAGCTCCAGCAGAAAACGTTTTATTAAAAAACCGCCCAACTTGTCTGAGGGAGGTCTGCATACGAATAGCATTTAAGAAACGTTACACATCTGTATACGTTTTTCAGTTCCTCCATTTCTCTCTAATGCATNAGCCGTCCAACTTGTCTGAGGGAGGTCTGCATACGAATAGCATTTAAGGGTGTTTTCACGGTCATTTTTAGGTATGAACATTCCGGTACAAAACATTTAAAAAGGAATAGGGACGTGCGTGAAACCTTTATTATTATTATTACTGTTATTATTATTACGTCATAAAATGGTAGGATCCCCGCTGAAAGTCTCATAGAAGCGCGTTATCGACGGCAAGACTGCACGCCAGTTCAGTGCTTAGCGCGTAGAGGCGATGAGAGAGTTGATGCGCATGCCTCGGTCGCCCCTAGCGCTTCTACTCTTTTAGGCCTCAGACGTGCAAAATTCCTTCAACGAGGCGGGGGCGCCGAGATGTCCCCGCGGTGTACGTGTACAGTACTCCGTTGTGTTCCAGGAGCGGCGGCGGTGGCGAGCCAGACGGGCGTGCGCGCCTACGACTACGACTGCCCGCTCTGCGACTCCTCCGTCTACGGCTACTGTAGCAGCAAGCTGCTGCACGACGCCTGCTGCTGTCTCGACCCGCGAGGTGACGCACTGTCCCGGTCACCCGTGGTGGACGGCAAACTGTTGCAAGGTATAGTGAAATTCAAATGAGAAAATAACGCGCAGAAGTAGAAAACGCGTCGGGCGAGTCCATTGCCGCTGCGAGAAGGGGTGGGGTTGTTCAGTTCAGTAGTAACAGCAGCCTAGAGCGGTTGGGCGATAGCTGCTCCGTGTGTGCGTATTACCTGTCGAAAAAACGTAAGTCGCGCAGCACGGTATTTACCAGCAGGTAATAGAGAGCGATGTTATCAGTTTGGCCTATATAGCGGCAGTAGTGACACGTGGTTTCCCTCCCTCCAGCGACCCATGCTCGGGAGAGCCCTCCCCTACGCTCCCTCTAAATCACGCCAATATTATTTTCTCATTTGAACTTTTCTATACGGAGTACATCCTCGGCGCACGCGGCACCAGCCAAAAAGGCCCCGTCTACAGTCGATACCGCGTTACCACAGAGTATAATACATTCGCGGTTACTTCCAACTTTTCTGAAGCCCTGCTGAGGTTCTACTTCCAGGATATTCCTCCACCTCATGCAAACAAAGCTTAACCTAGTCTAGAAACTTACGCCAATGTGGAAACGCACCGCATTTGTGCGCACTCAGTGTAATAATATTTTGCATAAGAACTATTTCTTACTAGGCATTGCCAACACACACATTTCCTCTCTTTTTTTATTCGCATCAATTATAAATGAAAAAATTACAACTTGTAAATAATATAAAAGTATAAACCGCTTGTGATACATGGCATATTTAGGGAATAACCAAAAATGTCATACATGGGATGATTTCTCAAAGGCGTGATTCAAAAAGTGTGAAGAAGTAACGAATAAACTATAGATACTTCCGCAGCGACGAAGTGTCGTGGCAGTTATTTTGATGTGGGCGGACCACTCTCTGATTTTCTGCGCGAGATTTAGTAACGGGCGGGCGTTACGTCTGATTGGCTACTGCGTGGTGTGAAATGTTCCTTATCAGTTGGGCAGCCAGCTGGCGCGAGGAGTTACCATGCGGTGTTTAGTGAATATCGCCACACTTTTTCGAATACTCTGCAAAATAAGTGTCAATACACAACAATTAAGAACGAAAAAAACAATATACCTATAGAAGAAAATTTGTTTTCATGGATGCAAAACTACCTCTTATTTAGTTACTCGATTCTTCGTACGTTTTCGTTATCTTCAACTGCAAACAGTAAGTTTCCTTCCGGTACTATTTACACTATTTTCCTCGTGTAATTTTACTGACAGTTGTAAACGGCGCCAGAAGATAGGGCAACAGATCTCATTCATTCTCGGAAAGTAATAATGCACTTCTAAAACATTTAGAATCAAAGCCAATACATTGATGTATAAAAACTTCCAAGGTTGCAAATATCATTTCCTTGTACTCATCTCTGATTTATCAGACACAGCTGCTTATGATTACGTTAACGCCGATAGCAGGTAGTCGATAACAGTTTGTGAGCTCTAATGCTACGTAAGTTAAGTTATTTTAACCAGACTGTAGACGGGGCCTAACCATCGTGGATCTGGGGGAAACTGAATGTATTGTANCTAAGTTAAGTTATTTTAACCAGACTGTAGACGGGGCCTAACCATCGTGGATCTGGGGGAAACTGAATGTATTGTAACCATTCATTATCATAATGCGGGTTTAACGTTACACACATGGTTTAACGTCGGCTGTTGTGTAAACTAGGAAACAACCAGTAACAACACAGATCAAACAACAGGGTACCTTGCAACAGTTCGACATCCGTCACTGGCCCGAACATGATACACATTTTAAGAGAGCTATAATTAAATGCAGGTTTTATTTTGGTCTCGGAAAATAAAAACTACAGCTACTGCCTCAGGTAATGTGAAAATCTTCATCTTTCCATGTCGCATTTAATTAGCAAACATTTGTGTGAATCCACTCATCACTGAAATACTAGTGAACTAAGTGTCAGTTTCAAGAGAGGAGAGAACTCTGCGGATTTGCATAATAAGAAGAGCTGAGCACTTCTGGTCGCTTCCTTCCCTCATGTTCTCAGAGCTGTATCACCATTTTTTCTTAGCATCATTATAGTTACACTCGTACACCGACATTAATTTAACTGTTGTCACCTAATTTTAGCCCTCCCTTTTTAACGCCTTTACAAATCGTGTTGCTTTATCTTCCTCAGTTCTATTGCGTAACAAAGAGACATCTACACTGTCCACCAGTTCAGTTGGCACGCGACGAGTGAGCAAGTGCCGTATCACTTCGGCGTAGTACTATAATGTTTTCAGTTAGAATGATTGTTGAACTTGTGACTAGTGTTTTGATTTATTGTTATAGCCGTTGCTCGATTTCTTAGAATATTACTCTACCCTCAACAGTCACTTACACGCCAACTAATACGGCAAGCGTTGTACAGAAACAAATNTTTCTTAGAATATTACTCTACCCTCAACAGTCACTTACACGCCAACTAATACGGCAAGCGTTGTACAGAAACAAATGGTGTTTTTGTAATCACAAACAAGAGTATTGTGGCGACTACTAAATTATTTTGTTCTCGACACATTAAAATTTGGTAGGTTGAATTGTGAATTTCCATTTAAATTTGTTTGACGGAANTAAATTATTTTGTTCTCGACACATTAAAATTTGGTAGGTTGAATTGTGAATTTCCATTTAAATTTGTTTGACGGAAGAATAAAACAGAAATATATTGTTATCATATTTTGCTTTTTTCAAAACCACATCCAACAACATGTATTTATAAAACGTACGGATCACGCATTGTCTAGTTATGTTGATCTCGTCGACAAAATTATTTGCATTCATTCGAGTTTCACGAAAGTTAAAATTTCAATAATTATTATAGAGTAAGGTATTGATGAATGCACAAAAGGGAAAATACGAAAGGAAACGTTTCTTAGAAATAAAATGTGCGGAGGTTGAATTGATACTGGTTTTGAGATTCTTATTGCTTGCGTAACATTTCTTTTACAACAGCACACATTCCCAAGTTGGTTACGGTGCGTTAGAAGTACAGATATATACATACACATATATATATATATATATATATATATATATATATGGTCTTTCAGGGATAAGGCAATGAACGTAATGAAAATTTATGCATGGTTCTAAATTGGTTTCCCGTTATTTTTTTGCGTCATTCGTGGGTCTAAATTACATATGTTTTCAGTTTGTTTGTAGTCGTAGAAATTGGCACTCGAATGTTTACTAACTTGGTAATGAAGTTCAGTAAGCCAAGGTACCCCGAAAATGATTCCAATAAACGCCACGTCAGTGTTGTGTTATGCAATACAAACTACAACTTTGCTCGACAGATAGATCTATTGCGGTGAACAGGTGACTGTAAGCAGATTTTCAACTGAACCTTACTAGATTACAAATAACAAAATTGTCAATTGGAACAGGAACACGGCCTAAAACCCTCGCGTTCGGATTCACCGTGGTCCATCCGAGATGCTTGACTCACCTCTACTGTCTGTCCAGGACAGTACCGGAGCTGTAACACATCTAACTGCACCAACCAATTAGGGAGCGGGGAACCGCCAAGGTCTCCTGCAGCGTGCGGAGTGTGGAGAGATTTGAGAGCCTATGAGGGTGAAGCGAGGTGAGTATGGAGCGAAGCCGTGATGCAAGTGTGGGGGGAAACGGGGCATCCCCGAGAAATCAACGTATAGAAAATGTATAATGTTGTTTGCTGGTTTTAAATTTTTTCGTGTTATCGTTAAGTGTTTTTTCCTTTCGTGCTAAAAATGCTAAATACTGAAGTTAAATTATTCGTAATGTTTTATTCCAAAGTCTACGCTCTTCTTTTGTTGTTTTTGAGAAACATAACATTCGACGTTCAGAAATTCGTCAAGCGGTGTACACCAGAGTATTCACCACTGGTATATTAATAGGTGAATTTCCAAATTCGCGGGTGCTATTTTCCCTTAAGCTCCTGTCACATCATTGTACGTCGATGTTTTTGTCAGTGGCACTATCAGAATTACGTGGATTGAACTTGAGGTTAGAACACTTTTTTATGTAGGTAAANCGATGTTTTTGTCAGTGGCACTATCAGAATTACGTGGATTGAACTTGAGGTTAGAACACTTTTTTATGTAGGTAAACGTACACACTGTCAAATTTTTGCCTTCAGATATATTTTACAATAAAATTTGAAGACGAAATACTACCATCAATTTTTTTCCATTAAACAAATTGGATCAAATAATCTTGAATGTACTTAAAAATGTGTCACACTGTCAATCTTTTTTTTAACGGGAGGATCTAGCCTAAATTTTTATTTTAAAAAATATTTCCAATGTGAGAAACTGCTGTCGTGTTTAGTGCAGTCCACTACAGGAAGAAATGTCGCAAATGTTGTGATTTATTTTACTTCTTTATTAAACTTNTTTAGTGCAGTCCACTACAGGAAGAAATGTCGCAAATGTTGTGATTTATTTTACTTCTTTATTAAACTTAAATTTTTTTTTATTAGAGGTATTTCTTGCACAATGTAATTTAGTGACTCTTGAGTTCTTAATTTTATTGTGAATTAATAATCTCAAATATCAACCACGCTCAAAAAGCTTCTAAATAAATAAATAATCTTGTTCTCCATTTTAAAGTTTCGTGATGTTGGAAACGGCCATTTTTGTAAAGTACGATTCTGATTGGCTGATCGCGTCAAACGTAAAATAAAATTTATAACTCGTCCAATTTTTAAAACTTTTGATGGAAAATAGAGCTATAACATTTTTCCAGACAAACATGGCGGCGATACTGACGTTTTGGTGACGCCACAACCTACCAACTTTATTTGATCAAACTTATTGGAAGCAGTTGAACGGAAAAATTTGACAGTGCGACAGGTAGGGTTGGGGTTGCCAACTCTCGAAGGAACCAACCCGGGAGATTTGAACAGANCTGAATGAAATTCGCTAATATTTGTTAATTTATATTTTTAAATTTATATTTACATTGCTTTTGAGAAGCATCTAATATTTGTCGTTTTTTAAGGACATAATCATAAAAAGTATTACAAGAAAAATTAAAATTTTGTAATATTTGTAACTCAGGTTTTACTAAAGATATGTTCATTCAGTTTCTTTCCTTGCTCCACACTTGTTCCATCATACTGAATACGCGTTCACAAGAAGCATTAGAGACAGGAAGGGAAAGAACAAGCGTAACATGCTTCTTCAATTCTGGACAGGAATTGCTTTCATTTGATTTCGCAAAGAAGTCAACCCAGCGTAAATCAACTCGATTCTCTTCAATGAGATGTGGTTACATTTCACGGAGAATTCCAACTTCATCGTATAGTTTGTCAGTATCTAAATCGATTTTTAAAAGTTCTTGCAGTCTGATAATTCCTTCCCATGTAATCAGTTCTTTCAGTGATAAAATTTTCATTGCTTGGTATTCCGGGTTTTCAAAGTTATACCATTTTTGTAAATAATTTAAACAACACGTGCGGGAGATAGGCCGGTAGGCACGAGGTGGGAGGCCGCGCGCGATGCGACACGTCAAACGTGATGGCGGCGGCGGCGGCACGGCAGCGCTTATGCATTCGATGTGTTTCGATTTCGGTTCGATCTATATATTTTGTTAATGACAATATTATTTTAGAAAATCCAGAGAAATTATNCGATGTGTTTCGATTTCGGTTCGATCTATATATTTTGTTAATGACAATATTATTTTAGAAAATCCAGAGAAATTATTGCATTCCGGGAGCTCGGGAGGTTGAACATTATTCCCGGAGTCTCCCGGGCATTCCGGAAGGGTTGGGAACCCTAGCGACAGGGGCTTTGCTGAAGTCTCAATACCCCGACGAACCAGACTCGACAACCCCGAAACGACGAAATTTGAGTAGCAGCCAATGAAATCAAGGTCACTATGACGTCAGCCCGACAAAAGTAGGTTATAAGTTATTTATACTTTCGGTCGTGCCGGACTCGTCAAAGCGCGCAAAAAATGTAAATACAACATTATAAAACAAAATTTCGTGAATATTTCCCTATTTTAGTAAATAATAAACTAACTTACCACCAAAATAACGTTCCGGTGTGCTTTCAAAATTTTTTTTTCTCTTGAATAAATTCTAATATTGTCAAAAGAAAAATAATCATTCACATTATCGTGAGTTTTAAAAAGTAAATATTGGATATTATAAGGATAACTTGCCATTTTAGGAATTTTTCAACAACCAACTAACACACTTGTGGGGCAGATTTCACCGGGGTATTGTGAACACTGAATAAAATATGTGAAATTGCGTTGAGCTTTGAAGTCGTGTTGGTCTGTCGTATCGTGTTCGTCGGGCTATTGTGACTCCAGCCTTAGAGTGTGTGGTGCAGAAGCAGCACTGACGACCAGGGGGATGGGGGTGGTGTTGCAGACCCGACCCTGCCGTACCAGTGCAAGTACGCCGACTGCAGCTTCCTGCACGCCAACTCGTGCCGGGAGCATCACCTCATCACCAGGTGCTGCTGCGACCGTCTGATCCGGCTGTGAGCTGGCTGCCGACTTCTGCTTACGGCGTCTCACGCGTTAGTACAACTCTCTGTTCGACACGGAGTTATAGTTTGTCTCACGAACGAGTGCACTTTTCCTGACAGTTCTGAAGGCAGTATAAATGCATAGAGAGGTGCTTTTGTTACGGAAACACGCACGCAGTCGACTTTCGACCTTCCCAGTATGTAAATAGAAAATGTTTTGCTATTTAAAGAACCGTGCAAGCGTCTACTTTCAGAACTGTCAAAAAAGTGCGCTTGTTCGTGAGACACTGTAGTGTAAAGGCTGTCCATGGTAAAGTGTGCACTTCTGAAATCAACCTTTGAAAAAAAACTCACTGTCCATAACTACATATACCGCCTGCAGGAGCGTGTAGAGGACAACGAAATCACGACAAAGGTCTTAATAAACATACGTCCGGAAACCAATGGTTTTTGAGATATGGCGTACGCACATGCGCAACCTTTGCAGTATTACAACATTGTTCATGCATTATGTTCCAGGTATCAGCCCTCACATTAAATGTCAACAGCGGCGTGCACTTGTAGCAGTTCCTAACGAAGGGATGGCCGACATCCAGTTAATGTACGGACAATGGAAACGCACGGGAGGCAGCAAGATTGTGCCATGAAGACAGCCAGACAGCAGAGTTGTCACGAGATCCCATCATTAGCAAGTCACGAACTGGGCGTCGGCCATCTCTTCGTTAGAAAATGTGTGTGTGTAGCCATGACAACTGCTTCAAATGCTTCTACGAGTGAAAACTGCTGTTGACATTCAACGTGGGGGCTGGTACCTGGAACATAACGCTTGGACAATTTTGTAATAATCCTATGATTGCACATGTGTGTACGTCATTTCTCAGAAAAGAATGGTTTCCGGACCTATGTTTATTAGGACTTTGGTCATTATTTCATCGTACTCTACGCGCTCCTGCAGGTTGTACCTTCATACGGTATGTAATGTTGAAACATCCGATATATGCTACAGTACACAATGGCGTATATGCTCCCAGTTATGTTGGATGTGGGTTAGTCAAATGAGTTCTAAGAATTTACGTTGAATTGCGAGTGTAACGTTTAAATTTATCGCCAATGAAGTCAGTGTTTCTTGTTTCATACATATTAGAGCACGAGTTTGTATATTAACAACACCTTTACATTTGAAGAAAAAAAATGCACGGTTTCACTTGGACTGCGCATGCATAACGTGATACGGTCGATGGAAATGCGGAGGTATACAAAATGAGTAGTAAAAGCAGATACTAAGCAGGGCTTTCGAAAGTGCTGGGGGCCGCGGTGACTGAGCTGTTTGACTGCTCGCCTCCCACCAAAGCGAACCGCGTTCAATCCCCGGCCGGGTCAGTGGGAATCGTGCCGGACGATGCCGCTGGTCGGTGGGTTTTCTCGAGGATCTCCCGTTTCCCCCGTCCTTGCATTCCCGCACTGCTACATTCATAACTCATTTCACACTAATCCTCTCAAGACCTCGTTGTTACGGTAGCCGCCTGGGTAGGCCGCCGAAAGTGCGCAGAGCTCCAGCAGAAAGCGTTTTTATTAAAAAACCTACCAACGTGTGTGAGTGAGATCTGCTTACGAATAGCATTTAATAAACTTTATGTGCCTGTATACGTTTTTAAGTTCCTCCATTTCTCTCTAATGTAAGGTTTTGTGATAGTGAAAATGGCTCAAACGGGTGTTCCACTGTCATTTTTAGGTATGAACATTCCGGTACAAAACATTAAAAAAGGAATAGCGAAGTGCATCAAAACTTAATTTTTATTATTACGTCATAAAATGGTACAGACACCGCTGAAAGTCTCATAGAGGAGCGTTATCGACGGCAAGACTGCAGGCCAGTTCAGTGCTTTGCGCGTAGAGACGATGAGAGAGTTGATGCGCATGTCTCGGTCGCCCCTAGCGCTCCCACGCTTCTAGGCCTCAGTCGTGCAAAATTCCTTCAACCAAGCGGCCACCTTAAGGGCCGCCCAAATCTTTCAACACAACAGTGCTCAGTTAATCGTGAACAGTCTATAGGACCACACATTGTGGTTTCGCTGCCGCGTTTTCACCGCAGCAGTAAAACACATTGGCAGTTGAGGTGAGGCGTCCACACAGTGCGTTTCGAAATGTTTGACGTTTATGAGTTTATACAGAATGTGCAATAGTGTCCAGCTCTTTGGGAATGGGAGAAATCCAATAAATAATACGTTAATAAGAATTGCGAAGTATAAGACAATGTTATTGTGTTGGCAGAGTAATGTTTGAGGAGCTTGAGCAGACTAGCACCTTCACGGGCGCAGATGTATCGCAGTTTTGACAGCATCTCTTCTCCAAATTAACACGACAGAGACAAATTTCGACAGTCAACACACGCTCGACAGAGGCTCAACAATGAATGCGGCGAGGCAGTGTGTGCGTGCATGCGGTTTGACCGAGTATGTGTGAACCGGGAACATGATCTACGCTGCGTTTACGCTGCTTCGGTGAAACCGCAGGAATGGCCAAGAGATTGTTTGCTGTCAGGTAGCTGAAGCTACTTCTGTTGACCGTCGCCATGTTGTGACGCCCGCTAGTTATATATCAAAAGCACGTTTATTGCGACATTTTTTTAAAATCAGTAAATAACTACAGTAAAGTAAGCACTTATGGAACCAACGTTTAAAAAAATTAATTGCTTGTAACCACATATATTTTGCATTCACAATGGAATGTAGGCTCCTAGTTAAGTTGGCAGCGAATTGATACAAATAGTATTTATCATTTGACATTGTGTTACGAGTGAAATGTTTATATTCATAATCATTGAATGAAGTATTTTTTATTTTATACACATTAGAGTTTGAATTTTCGCGTATTAAGCTTATGCTAACTGCCGATACCCTGCTGATGCCGACTGTAGTGTCGATCGTCGCTCTCGGCGTGCCACAATGAATGCTAATCCTCTGCTGACGAGCATAGTTCCACAGACATGCTATAGGTGGCAGGGCGATCACTTTATTTACGCTCGCTCGTTTTTTTCCACGCACATTATATCTATGATTAATGTTTTTGGCGTTTAATTAAGCTATGCGTTATTCATATTACAGTATTAAACTTTATAAACAAAATATTAGTTTTTTTGCCTTTATTTGGGTCTGCGCAGCTTCACCCTACATTTCATTGGCTCGTTCATCGTGACGTATTTAATGGTGGCCAATCACGTACACCCTGCCGATATGCTGCTGATCAGCTGTCAACGCAGAGTTAAAAGTTGGTTAACTTGGTCTGCACTGCACGGCACTGACGTCACAAGTCACGTGAGCCAATCACATTTCAGAAATGCGTCGACACTGCACTGCAAATTTTTTCGTGAAACTGCTTCCGATAAGTTTGGTCAAACGAAGTTGGACACTTATGACGTCATCGAAACGTCACAAACACAGTTATATTTGTCTAAAAAAGTTGGATGGCTTCAGTTTCCATTAAACATTTGAAGATTGGACCGGTTCTAAAATATATTTGACGTTTGACGATCTCGGCCAAATCATAATCGTGCACGACAAAAACGGACGACGCGAAACTTTAAAACAACGAAAAATTGCTGGAAACGAAGTAGGTTATGAAGGTAATTAATTTATGTACAAGCTGCGTGGGCATGAATGCTATTTTTTAATGAATATTGCACATAATATTATGAATTCAGAGGAATTAAATTTCATTGTACAGGAAACATCTCTGATAAATAACATTTGAATTTAGTAAAGAAGTGAAAATTAATTACAACATTCCTTACATTTCTTCATATAATGGGCTGCATGGGAAAACAATAGCAATATCTCGCTAAGAAAATAATTCAAATTATATTCTCCCAGTAAAAAAAATTTGACAGTGCAACACATTTTCCACACATTCAAAATTATTTGGTAAAATTTGTCGGAAGGAAAAATTTGATGGCCGTATTTTGTCTTAAAATTTTATTGTCAGATATAAGATATAGTTGAAGGCGAAAATTGGACAGTATGACAGGGGCTTAAGGATTCCACAGCATTACTTGGTTGGTGCTTGGACAAAGTAATCAGGGCCATAGCAATGTTAATTTTACAAAAGGAAGGAGGGTGCAAAATGATAAGCGAAAGAAGATCCTTTGCAGGGCTCTCTTAAGTGCTCAGTGAACTGCGAACAGCATTTATTACAACATCATAACTTAGACAGTGTTTTGTGCTTCACAGCATGGTGACACATACAAATAAGGCTTCATTATTCACTATTGTAAAGCCAGAGGCAAGGCCACTCCACGTTGTTAGGCGCTGTCTGCCAAGCCCACAACCACGGAGTTTAAATGAATAAACCGTGTTTAAGAAATTCCTTCTCAAAGCATCAGTTTTTAAAAAGTACTGTTTCAAAAGAAAAATAAAAATTCAACGCAATTTTATTAGTAAAAACTTTCCCACATTAAAAAATTTTCGGAATTTTTATTTTTTTTCAATGTAAATTTTAAAGTTAAATTCTAGAAAAAATATTAAACATAATATTTGCAACATTTATAATGTGCCAGAGTAGTGTATATATGATGAGTATGGTGCAATGTATTTTAAATGGGATTATATATTATATTATTTACAAAACAGTTTGTTACTTTTAATTTTGTATGTCGAAACTTTCCACTAGCTAATATTAACTAGACATTCATGATATTAACATTTGTGAGTTGACCTACTTACAGTCATCTTCTCTGTTTACAGGTACCCTGATTAAACATCAGATTCTTGCTTCCAGAGTTTCCTGTTCTACATTTTAACATTGCTCAAAAGCGTTCATGTTCTTAAGGCCGATTCATATTGAAGTTAAATTGGGGCTCATTGACTCTTTGTTAACTCCATGTAATAATTATGGCTAAAATCTTAGCTGTGTTCACATTGGAATTAAGGATGGCATGTCGTAATGCACAAATACAAAACCTATGTCTGGTATCTTGAAAATGCTCAGTAGTTTGTGTATGCGTGTGGATATAAACATAGGTATAGTAATTGTGTGTGTGTACATTTGTGTCATTGTATTTATTGTTTTGTACGCATGTGCCCACAATAACCTCATCTCTCACTTGTTACATATAATTTGCCGCCCATTTGCACCCATTAATTTCTCTTAATGTTTGAATGATAAAGAAATTAAATACCGGTATTTGAAAAATGCAAAAACAAATTCTCTCGTATAAAAGAAAATAAAATTGTAATTACATTCGCACAAAGTTATCAAATAATGTTATAATATAGTACACAGCAAGACAGTTTGACGGAAATTTGGAAAAATTAAAATGTATACAAAAAGACGAGTCGTTCCTAGAATACAGTTTGTTACCATAAATATTAACTTTTCATTACGTTGTTGAAGAAGGCCCAGCTTCTCTAGTGAATAGTGTTACTTTACGGCACTTTACAACTACTTAATGTGATCACATTACTGTGCGACATATCGGGTGATCCACAACACCGACAAGGCCTGCGGGGGCCACGGTGGCTGAGCGGTTAGCATTCTCGCCTCCCAACAAGGCAAACCGGGTTCAATAACCGGCCGGGTCACTCCCGGATTTTCGCATGTGAGGATCGTGCCGGACGATGCCGCTGGTCGGCGGGTTTTCTCGGGGATCTCCAGTTTCCCCACCCTTTCATTCTGGCACTGCTCCATACTCGCCTCAATCACCCTTATCGACTCTCAAGACCTCGCTGGTAAGGACCGGCGAAATCTGTTGACTCACTCTTCACTCACTCACAACGCCTACCTAGTATGTTGTGCGGAATGGTGAAACGATAGTTTTTCAAGAAGCCACCCAGCATTGGAAAAGCATGGTTTGGGCGCTGTGAGCTCTGTTCCATGGCCACCACGGTCACCAGATCTGACACTTCTCGACTATTTTATTTGGGATACTGTGAAGGGTATGGTGTACGAGACTCCTGTGCCATCAGAGGAAGACTTTATGGCATGAATCCACGCAGCGATTGAACATCTGTGCACCACCGCTGTAGGCTCTGTAATCAAGTAGGGGGTCGACAATTCAAACCCCTTTTGTAATTTACTGCATGGTGCGATGCTCTTGTTGGGTTGTTGGTGGTTTCGTTACACAATGTGGAACGTACACCTATCACCTAATCCGAAGCATTGCCAAACTTTGACGCCCTACAGCGCCAAAACATGGGTCCCATTTTAAAAATGAACGGTTTACCGTCCCGCACAACATACTACGCGTTGTCGGTGATGTTTTGAATCATCCANCTATCACCTAATCCGAAGCATTGCCAAACTTTGACGTCACACAGCGCCAAAACATGTGTCCCATTTTAAAAATGAACGGTTTACCGTCCCGCACAACATACTACGCGTTGTCGGTGATGTTTTGAATCATCCAGTATACCTGAAAATATCGCTAACACAAAGGCAACTCGAGGAGCCCCATTTTAACTTTAGTGTGACTCGGCTGCAATCCTGACTGAAAAGCTTTAATTACTATACATTTATTTATCCTTCATTCGATAGGTTTCATTCTTANACAAGGCCTGCGGGGGCCACGGTGGCTGAGCGGTTAGCATTCTCGCCTCCCAACAAGGCAAACCGGGTTCAATAACTGGCCGGCTCACTCCCGGATTTTCGCATGTGAGGATCGTGCCAGACGATGCCGCTGGTCGGCGGGTTTTCTCGGGGATCTCCCGTTTCCCCACCCTTTCATTCTGGCGCTGCTCCATACTCACCTCAATCACCCTTATCGACTCTCAAGACCTCGCTGGTAAGGGCTGGCAAAATCTGTTGACTCACTCGTTTTTCAAGAAGCCACCCAGCATTGGAAAAGCATGGTTTGGGCGCTGTGGGCTCTGTTCTATGGCCATCACGGTCACCAGATCTGGCACTTCTCGACAATTTTATTTGGGATACTGTGAAGGGTATGGTGTATGAGACTCCTGTGCCATCAGAGGAAGACTTTATCGCACGAATCCACGCAGCGATTGAACATCTGTGCACCACCGCTGTAGGCTCTGTAATCAAGTAGTGGGTCGACGATTCGAACCCCTTTTGTAATTTACTGCATGGTGCGATGCTCTTGTTGGGTTGTTGGTGGTTTCGTTACACAATGTGGAACGTACACCCATCACCTAATCCGAAGCATTGCCAAACTTTGACGCCCTACAGCGCCAAAACATGGGTCCCATTTTAAAAATGAACGGTTTACCGTCCCGCACAACATACTACGCGTTGTCGGTGATGTTTTGAATCATCCAGTATACCTGAAAATATCGCTAACACAAAGGCAACTCGAGGAGCCCCATTTTAACTTTAGTGTGACTCGGCTGCAATCCTGACTGAAAAGCTTTAATTACTATACATTTATTTATCCTTCATTCGATAGGTTTCATTCTTACCGGACATTGCTTTCACTTACTTTCAACAAGAATTCATACATTTACAACTAGCAAATTTTATTCTACAAAGGGGAAGATCTCACTTCCATCTAGAGTTTTAGATCTTCTTATCAACAAACATGAGAATTGTTTGTTTGGCAAGCATCTTAACAGAGATTGATGTTAGGTTCATTTTACGATTAAATTTCTCTGCGATAGATTTTGCATTAATGTCAGTGAAAAGTCTTTTACAGTCGCAAAGCCTACACAGAGCTACAGTTGTCCAGGCTTTATATTGTGATTAAGTCACACTGATCAAAATTAAATGTTAAGCAGAAAGCATGTATTATTTTGGAAATTAAGTGTGATGAATGTGCAAATGTTTATATTTGTGTATTGTTTAAGTTATATAAGTCTTATGTCATTGTGTTCCCAGCGATTTTTCCTGTATTTGAAAGAATATATTACAATGTAAAATTTACACACATTACCTTTCTATTCTTATTTACTTCTCTGAATTTGTGATATCGGAGGTAAAGGTGTTGATTGCAACTTAGTTAATTTTAAAAATAAGTACTCAATCTTGCTCCTTTAACTTGAAATTCAAGATTGAGGCATCATAATTACTCTTTAGAGCCATTTTATATACTGCATAAGTAGTTAGTAATAGGGGTTTCAGCGCCACCTTGTGATACAAAAAGATTTTGTCTGAAAACATTTTATTTGATTAGCTATCGGATGCAAACATACATGCCTGAGTATTGGAGCAAATATGTGAACAAATGAACTGTTTAATAGTAAGTAAATAAAATTGTGTTTGATTAACTAACAGTTTACAAGTAGTTAGAAATAGGGGTTTATAGCCAATTCCTGGGGGACTCAATGCTTATCCTAGCAGGGGTTGTGAATATGAAATGGTATTCGTATCACACTAGCACTGTAGTAGT